>CM062819.1:232831134-233123604 GCA_031772625.1 Pinus tabuliformis | reverse complement strand
CTCTCAATTAACAAGGAAGTCCTATCCATGTTTAAAAATATATAGGTATGTTGATTAATAAGCAAAAATCTACCCTCTCTCCATCTCGATTATCATGTTTGAACCACTATACTCCCAAAATATTTTCCTTTTCATACTAACTCCCTGGATGAAGGATTAAAATACCCGGGCTTTAGTTCTAAACCCAACAATTACAGAAAAGCTGTCTGGACATGGTTATTGGAAAAATTGAGAAGTGTTTAAAATCATGGAGTTTCATATGGTTATCTTGAGTGGGCAGGATGATTCTCATGAAATTGGTACTCAAAGCCATCCTAGTACTTTGCTCCTCTCTCTCTTGGATCCTGAAGGGCACCCTATCAAATCTTCAAAATATCTACTGCATATACCTTTGGGTTGGTCGAAAGGAAAGAATTTTTTTTGCTTGGGTTAAATGGGATAGGATATCGATGCCAAAGGAATGGGGGGGACAGGGATTGAAAAATATTCATTATTTCGCAAAACCCTGGCTGCTAAAGTGGTAAGGTAGTTGATCTCAACTCATAGCTTATGGAAAAAAGTTGTTCATTGAAAATACATCCATCCTTTGAATATTATGGATTAGATTAGAATGCCTGATAAAAATAGACCAAATGTTTTTGTAATATGGAAGGTTGTTATTCACTCTTTCAAGGTCATTGAGAGTGGACTGGTATGGAAAGTTGAAAATCGAGAATGGGTAAGAATAGGTGAGGATCCTTCGGTCGGCTGCAATGGCCACTTCTAACTGTCTCCATATTTGGTGGAATTCCTCCACTCTATTGGTAATCACTAATATATGCTTGAAAATTACTGAGAGGGGGGGGGGTGAATTAGTAATTGTATCTTTCCAATTATTTAGCTCAACTTATTTTTATTTTTATTTTATTTTTATCTTCTTATGCAGCTAATGACTTATGTATATGTTCAGATCATAACCGTTTCTTTTGCAGTTACTGAAGAGAGACATTTGCATATATACTTATTCAAAATTCAAGAGAATTCACACAATGTTCAACAAGCAACACATGAGACACCAGATATAAGTGGAAACCCATAAGGGATAAAACCACAATTTTTTGGTTGAAATTGATGCGAAGGCAATCTCCTACTCCCTTGTTACATCAAATTTCTATAGGCTCCAACATACAGGTGAATCCTACCTCAATAGGCTATAACCTATTCTTTATCAAGCTACAACTTAAAAGGAGACTGCAATATCCCAATTATAATACAAAATTAAGTTTTCTGGTTACCTGATATTAATTTTTTCCCTCTTGTTTACTGCTTATCTTCTTTGTTTCTCCTCTTAAATTGTGTTCATATTCTTCTACTTTTCTATTTTTCTCCTTAATAGAATGTTGCTCATGAATACTCTCATATGAGCTTCTTGACTCCAAAATGTTATTTTCTCATTCAACAATATATATTTTATAAGCATAGCTTATTGACTATTTGTGCAGGAATACGAAATGAGGAGTTGTCTCTTGGTCTTCTAAGACTCTTCACAATCTTCCTCTTCATTTTCAAATAAAAAATTTAGAATTTTGTAATATAAAACAGAGTTGAAATAATATAGGCCAATGACAATGACTACAAAAGAAAAATATTAAAAACTTTTCAAATTTGTATTAGCTACACTTTTCAGATTTGTATCAGCCACATGCTAATGCCTTTGAGGATTCATATTTAATAAAAGCAAAATTTTTCCAACTTATGTCTCAAGATGTCATGTGCCATTTTTCATTTTAATTGTAAGCCATACATCAAGACAACCAATCAACATATTTAACAATGATCAACCTTTGCACTTCAAACAATCTTGAAAAATGGGCAGTGTAGCAATCAACATAATTAAGCCTTAACACAATAAAAAACAACCAGATTAATGACATCAAGCATCCTTAACATGATCATTTGACATAAATGCCAAAATTTTCAACAAACACTCTCGTTGTAGCTGCAACAAACACCCTCAAAATTTTTACCTACACTTGAATTTTGGAGCCTATTGTGGATCTTGCGATTGGTTGTTCCGTGGTCACTTATTGATCGGTTGAAGTCACTTCCTCACACATGCTCAGTTCACAACAAGTTCATGAGCACATTATTTTACACCAGCTTCAACAAGCGTAACACAATCCATAAACACAATGCTTGTGCAATGTTCAACCCATGTTGACAGTCAATGCACGCTCTCATTGATAGTCCCACACTTTTGGTTGCATTTGTACTTCTATTTTGGTGAGTTTTTCAAATTGTCACTTTTGTGAACCTTCACTTCTGCAAGTGTCATTTTCATGTTTTCGATTGTTTCTTTTTCTTGCTTTCATTTTAATTAGTATTGTTTTCATGTTATCTTCACTCTGGCATGTGTTACTTTCACCGTCATTCGCATATTGAAAGTGTTATTATCACTTTTCTTGCTCACATAACAAATGTCATATTTTAGCATGTTAAGTGTCACACATTATATAAAAGCTTGTTCAGGTGTATTTCAAGGGGTAGTCTTTGCGATACTATTTTTTTCTCATCATGCAAACATGTATTGTACTCATTTCTAAATTTTCAAGCACTATCGCACAAGTGTTGTCACTATCATCACAAAGTGTATCTTTAGTGTCTCACTTGGAGTGAGTTGTTGCAATGCCGTCACATTAAGGAAATTATGTTTTTCATGTGTTATGAGTGTCATGTGTTGTGTTTTCAAGTGATCTAAGTGTGTGGTCAAGCTCAAATCTTGTTCTTGTTCAACTTCATCTCACTAATTCGACACTTAGTCAAAACTAGGAAAACTCCCCAACTGAGCCTCTCAGCCTCATTCAAACCTCTTGGATCGACTGTGTAGTCTCAATCCTCAAGCAATAACATTACCTATTAGCACTGTGCAATGCGTAGTTTCTGCCTCCTAGAACTGCACACTACAAAATGCGTAGTTTCTTCCTCCCAAAACTGTGCACTATCAATTCTCACCTCCATCCAACCTTCTCTGTGCACTGCATAGTCTCAAGCATCAAGCCTCAACCTTGATCTCTTGAAATACACAACCGCGCAATGGCTTTTCCTCTCTCCCTCTAGAACTTCACATTGGGAAACTTCAAGCTTCAAGCCTCAAGCTTGAGGCCTTGAACCCCTCAACTACACAATCTCATAGCCTATTCTCCTATCTGAGCTATGAAATGGGAAACTTCAAGCCTTAAGTTTTACCTCTTAGGTTCCTCAACTACGCAATCACTCAACCCAGACCTTCAAAACTATGCGTTGTGTAATCTCAAGGCTCAAGCCTCTAACCTGAGTCCTTTAGTCCCTCAACTGCTTAATCCTTTGACATTGGCCATTCTGAAATGCACATTACGCAGTCTCAACCCTCAGTCTTGGACCTTAGCCTCTAGAACTGTGCAATCCTTGAGTCAGTCACTCAAATAGTCACTAGTTCCAACCCTAACAAATGATTTCATGGAGCATCTTAGGTTAGGGGTTTATCAGACTGATGTCGTCTTCTCATGGGTGGATTGCAGTTGTAGGTATTCTATTAGGTCATGATAGGATGATGATGAAGGAGACCATGCTAGAAGATACCCTGGGAGATGAGGAGATAAGATGATTATCAGGCAAGAAGACAAAGGAACACTAGATTACAATAGAAGATCAAAGATCAAGACCGCATGAAGGCTCCATACTAATTCTTAACCCTTTGGAGGGTGGATATAAAGAACAAAGCATATCTCTTACAAAGAGGAAGTATTGGATACATCAATTATCAAAATAAGCAACAACAAAGAGTGGCTTGACATTGCCATGTCATCAGTGTCATGTCATGAGTCATCATGTGCCACTTCATTTTGTGGATTATTTAAATTCCATAATGGAGAAATATAATGTAAAGTGGAAGTCCAAGAGTCATTCATGTAATGTGAAAAGTCATGTAGGAAGTCAAAAGGTCATAGAGAATTCGAACATTCATGAGGGTAGTCGAAGCATCATAAGAGAGGTGAAGGATCGCCCCATTTGTTATATATACACCCTCATTGTACAAGAAAAACTTTTTTCACCTTGGCTTCTTGGATAAGGCATCAGAGAAACAGAGTCACTATTTTTGGGGAGAAAGTCATGGCTCCAATGCTCCATTATTGGAGCTAGTGATGTTTGTTTTATATATGTATCTTGGGACTTTTACTCAATACTTGAAGCCTAATGGCCAACATGATTTGATGCATGGATTGTGAATATTTGTAAGATTGTTCAGTAAATGTTTATGATTCATTCTTTCTTTCACTTGTACTAATGTAGTTGAACTATTTTGATTATTTTAATGCTTATCATATTGAGAATGTTCTATAATGGTTGTAACAATCATCACATCTATGTGGACTATTCTACTTGATGTTAGGTGATTCTTTCTTTCTTGTGTGCACCTCTACTAGGGTGGTACTATTACTTCTCTCTTAGAGGCTCACTTTTCCTCACTCTACAGTAGAAGAACCTTGATACACCTACAACCAAACATTCACTAGGCACACTTACTTGCTTTTCGCAAAGGCACATACACTCTTCTCTCTTGTTGACAGCTAAAGCCAAGCCAAATATATAATAATATATGGAAATTAGGCTGATACTCCAGATGGGGCTACTATTCCAACTTATGTGAGGTCTAATTGGGACTTCACATCGGGGAGACACCCTTGTTGACCGATTTCCAGCACCGTCAACAACTCCCTAGCTTAGATTGCAGACAATGATAGATCCTCCATCTAGGCACAAGGTTGGAAAACTCTCAAACAACTTCATCTTCAATGATCATTCTTGGATCAATTGATCCGAATTGGATCCATCAAGAAATGTCCAAGAACCATGACTGTATCAGTTCGGGACAAATCTCTAAAAATTCCAAAACAAATATCAAAAACACCCTAAACCAATGGCAATGACAACCAGCATGGAATGACAAGGACCTCGGTCAAAGCGCGTTGACCGAGGCCCATGGAGACTGTGGGGGAGGTCAAAGTAGCCCCTGGGAGGCCCGGATTGGGAAAATAAGGAGGTTTTTAATGCATGATTAGCGCTAATCATGCATCACTGGGTGAACAGGGCCATAATGGAGGAAGCTCGAGCACACAGATGCATGGTGAGCCAGAGAACCGCGGGCGAAAAGGCAAAAAGTGCCAAAAGGACAAAGGTGGGACCCACGCTCTGGAAACCGGTGGTATTGATTGGGGTGCCCTCATACGGTAAGTGGTTTTGGATGGAAGCAGAGCGATTGCACTCAACGATCGATGTGTGGCAAGAGGAGGTGAGAGAAAACCGCTGTTGATCACGCGCTACCGGTCGAGCAAGTCAACCGTGTGAAATGTGCGTATGGCGTCATATCTAGAGGCCCCGGATCTAACGACTGAGATCACGCCCGATGGGGAAGTGGAATCGACGAAGGATGAAGTCATGTTTTAGAAAGGTTTGAAGTCCGTTTGACCACCACAGTGGAGAAATATTTCATCCACGACATAACTGAAGAAATGAACCGACGAAGCAGGCTGGCGACGTTTAGAGGAGGACATGTGGCCACTCCCTAAGCACTGATGATGACGCTGAACAGGGAACTCCAAGCGTAGCTGCAGAAGGCGAATCAACAGAGGCGGCAGAGGAACCAAACAGTCTTGGAACGAATGGCCTAAAAGCCATGAGTAGAGACAGAGAGACAGAGAGAGAGACGTAGAAGTGGAATAGTGAACCCCGAGAGGAGGACTGAACACAAAGAGACAGAAACAGAGAAAGAAGGCAGTAAAGCAAATCAGAAAGAGGACAGAGGGCCAAGCTGATGAGAGGTAGCATCGAGCACCAGATGCTTGAGAGATTCAAACCATCCCAGAGAGGATCTGTCCTAGCTGAGCACCACATTGGGCTCTCCAATGTAGACCAAAAGGTCACAGAGCTGGTAGGAAGAAGAAGTCTGTGTACTTAGTGGCTTGGGGAATCCAAGAACCACCCTACCAAGCAAATATGCTTCAGGAGAACTCATATTGAGTCCCTGTATTGTAATTCTCTACTTAAGACACAATAAAACAAGGCCACCAATGAAAACAGGACAAGAGATGTAGCCCTAGAGAATAGGGTGAACTCCTTATTAATTTCTTGTGTCTTGGTGCTTGCTTACTGTATTTCTCTGCTATCTTTCCATTTGAATGTCTGTGTATTGGTAATCTGATCGATCATTGCTTAAATAACACAGAACACACACCAACACATGGTTCTGTAGTACCTTTACTCAATAAATCTTTAACTGATGACACTCATAGGGTGATTATAAGGTAAAGTGGTATCAGAGCTCTAGGCTGTAAGGTGAGACAATCTTGTGTTGGTTTAGCTATTGAATGCTCACTAGATCAAAGCTCAAGTTAGGAGAAGGAGAGTTGGCGGAAACTAATCCTGAAATTGGGAGAGTCTATCCTCGGAAGACAATGTCAGAGGAAGGTTCTGTGGGGCCAGAACTTCAATTCATAGAAAGTTTCCTAGCTATAAAGTCTATGGTAGAAGAAATGTATAGGGACTTTAGAAAGCATAAGGATGAGGATTCATCAAGTTCTAAACAAGATAAAGAAGAAGATGAGTCTCACTCCCATGACCACTCCAAAGGAAAAGGGAAAGAGGAAAGCTTTCTCACACCTCCTAATAGCCATGTGCATAATAAGAAAGCATCTTTGATTAAGCTAGATGTTAAGTTTGATTTTCCTATATATGATGGAGAGATAAATGCTGAAAAGTTGGACAATTGGATTAGACAAATTGATGTGTATTGCAGAGTACAGAACATAGACTCAGACAAGAGCAAGATTCAGCTGGCAAGCCTATGCCTAGGAGGCACTGCCTTGGTTTTGTGGGAAGGCAGAACCCAAGTTGATATGAAAAGACATGGTAAGACTATCTCTGTTTGGAGTGAATTTGTTTCTACAATCAAGAAGCAATTCTATCCATTGGCCTACATGCAACAAGCCATGATGAGTTGGCAAACTCTTTGACAGTTGAAAGGGCAAAGTGTGCAAGGGTACACTCAAGAATTTAGCAAGAGAGCATTGATGTTGGGTATCTCATCAGACTCACCAGAGACTCTTTGAAGTACATTGGTGGTCTACATAGCTACATGAGGCATACCATCCTCATGTTTAATCCCACTAGTATAGATGAGGTATCTGTACAAGCTACTCATCTAGAAGCTAGAGAAAAGAATGGAAATCCAAAAGTTGTGGGACCATCCCAACCCACTGCAAGCAAGAGCAAGGAGAAAAGAAAGCAGAAGTGGAAAGAAAGGAAGGCTAACACTGCACAGAAAAGCAAAGCTTCATGCACTCACTGTAAAAAGGATGGGCATGATGATGAGCATTGTTGGATTCTGCATCCAGAGCTGAGACCTAAGAAGTCCAAGGGCAAGAAGAAGAAGATTGATGTAGCTATTCAGAAATATTTGGGGTCAAACTCGGGAGATGAAACAACCATTGCAGCCACAGGTATAAAAGGTAAGAATTATGAAGCATCTACTAGTAATTCTGCTCAATCTGTTATTGATGAAGAAAATGAGAGAAAAAGACATGAGATTTTCCATATTCGAGTTACTTCCAAATATCAAAAGATTGATACTTTGTTTGATAGTGGCTCACAAGTAAATCTAGTTTCTGAAGCAATTGTAAAGAAATTGGGATTAGCAACTACACCTCATAAGAAACCATACCCATTAGGATGGTTGAATGATAAAGCACAACTACAAGTGACTAGACAGTGCAAACTCAAGTTTTCTTTTGGGTGAACGTTTGTAGATGAGGTGGAGTTAGACATAATTCCTTTGGATATATGTGGAATTGTTTTAGGAAGTCCTTACTTGTATGATAGAAAGGCTATTTCTATAGAGCTGAAAACAAGTATTTGCTTGTTCAATATGGAATCGAATACTTTGTAAGAGCTCATAAGCTCAAGAATAATTATACTCTCATAAACTCAGGGCAGATGAAAAGAATGATAAATTCATGCAAACAATTCTTACTGATGGTTGTAAAGGAAAAGAAACCTGATAAAACCAATGTATTTGAGGGCTATAATGTTGAAAAACAAGCTGATATAGAAAAGGTTGTTTCAGAGTATGATGTCTTGTTTCAAGAACCTAAAGGTCTGCCACCCAAAAACGGAATAGTACATGATATTGTTTTGCAGCAAGATGTTCCATTTCCTAACATTGGAATGTATAGGTTGTCCGATTTAGAGAATGCTGAAATCAAGAAGCAGGTGCAGGAGTTGCTCGAGAAGGGATTAATCAGGCCTAACACATCACCACGTGGGTCACCAATCGTTTTGGTGAGAAAGAAAGATGGCTTGTGGAGTATGTGCATTGATTACCGAGCACTGAATAAGATAACAATAAAAAATCATTATCCCCTTCCTTGCATAGATGATCTTTTAGATCAATTAAAGGACGCTGTTTATTTCACCAAGCTGGATTTGCATAATGGATACCATCATGTCAGAGTTGCAGAGCAAGATGCATGGAAGACTACTTTAAAAAAAAGCTGGGATTGTATGAATGGCTGGTTATGTTTTTTGGCTTAACTAATGCTCCTGCTACTTTCATGAGATTAATGAATGATATACTCAAACCTTTTCTTGATGATTTTGTTATTGTGTACCTAGATGACATTCTAATTTTTAGTAAAACGTGGGAAGGACATTTAAAGCATGTTAAGTAGACACTAGATTTTTTGAAAAGAGAAATTTTTTATGTTAAACTCTCAAAATGTGAATTTGGCAAAACATCTCTAAACTACTTGGGTCATATAGTAGGGGGTGGTGAATTGAAAATAGATCCCTCCAAAGTGGTAGTCATTGTAAACTGGCCTAAACCCAAGCCTGCTACAGAAGTGAGAAGCTTCTTAGGAGCAGCACAATATTGGAGGAAGTTCATTTCTAACTTTTCCTCAATTGCAGCTCCCTTACATGCTTTAATAGGACTGAACAAGGAGTTTTAGTGGGGAGGCAAACATCAGAAAGCCTTAGACACCTTGAAAGAAAAGATTAGTACAACACCTGTACTAGCACTGCCAGATTTGCAAAGACCATTTGAGATCCAAACTGATGCCAATGACTATGCCATGGGAGAAGTGTTGACTCAGCACGAAAAACCCATATGTTATCATTCTGAGACTTTTAATCCTGTGGTAGTTAACTATCCTTGTTATCGACGTATTTGGGCACTGCAACCCCAATCATATATGTCCATAAACCAAGGGCTTCTAAGCCCTAAAAGTGTTGTTTCATACCCTAAAGGAGCAAGGTCAGCTGATTACATCATCTCCCAGAGGTTCTCCATGAAAAACTACTCAAAACTGGTCAAAGCAGGACCATACAGACTGCCCAGTGTTAAGGGTGTGATGCATCTCACTTACCACATGCAAAAAATGCGATGCATACTGGAAATCCCTTCTGTATGGTGCGATGAGCGAGAGTAGACAAATGGCACAAGTAGTTTTCTAGGTGGAGACCCTGAGAATCTTTTAGAAGCTGCTCATTTGACACTTGCCTCTCTGAATTCACCCAAGGATGAGTAAGAGATCATGAAATCTCCAAGTGGAACCAAGAACTATCAGAGAGATGACACTAATAAAAATCCCAGAAGCTGACTCATCCCCATGCAAACATCTATACATGGATCCCTCATCCTAGAGATCCAAAGTCTGGAATTTTGTAATTTGCAAGGAAGTGTTGTTGGTTTCTCTTTGAAGACATTGTTGGGTGATCTTGCTTTGTATGAGGTGAAGAGGGCTTTCATGCTGGGAGGATGGCACTGGTTCAGACCAAGTGGTTGTAATTCTCTCTTCTACTACTTCTATCAATAAAGCTATTTGAGTTTTCCTCCATATTATTGTGTATCTTTGAATATTGTGTTTATATATGCATTTGTATGGTCAATATATATCTGATCCTATATTGTTTACAGTGATAGATCTCTATGCTTTGATGGTATTATGCTGCTTTGACTCTACAGGTGCTCTTTGAAGCGGGACAAGTAAGGAAGGAGTGGTGAGATTTTGTCAAAGGGGAAAGGAAATAAGCAAGGAGCCAAGCGAAAGACTGAGGTTGGTACTCTTTGCTTCTTTCTCATCTATCTCTCGTAAAGGAAAACAAAAGTGACTTTAGCTTGTTTGTTTCTAAGATAGCTACTTGTCTTAGTGGGACTAGCAGCTCTAAATAGACACTAGTTTTCCCGATAACAAAATGGCAACTCCACTGGGGATCAAATAGTTTGATTGCTTGTCTCTATTTGTTTGCATCATAAACTATAGACGGAGCCTGAAGTTAAGCCAGCTAGCCTTCGAACTGCATTTTCTATGCAAGTGCAAAGTAGATCAACGCTGCTTCAGTCAATCTCCGGGTTTGTTTATGAATTGAACAATTGACTTGCAAACATCCTAAGTGCCCTAGAGGTAGCTCAAGTAACCTCATTAGATCGACCCCTATACTTTGTATTTACTGACTATCATTAACTCGGCATAAATCCCTCAACTAAGCTGCAAACTATGACCAAAAACCAAGTTAAAGTCTCATTCTTAGACCATCGCACTGTCTCCTTTTGGTAGACTGGATGCATCGCACCTCTCGTGTGCAGTAGGTGGGATGTATCCCTGTTTCCCTGTGTTACAGGTGCGATGATTAGGTAAGACTGTTTCTGCCTCCAGATTTTGGTTTTTTCTTCACTGTCTTCAACTTTATTCAGAAGTTTTGTTGTCTGTGATTAGTAAACCACTGTGCAAACCCCCTTCCTTTACATTATTCAGCCTCCAGTATACAAAGAATTGTGAATGTTTTTATGTATTTTTCGCCATTTACAGTTCTCCTTTACAAAATAGTAAATTAATCGAATTGTCGTCTTTTGATTTGAAAGTGTTGCAAGTGTCATTTTCAGTCAAAGAAAAGAATCCTCCTCTTTTTGATAGTCGATTACACTGTTACTCTTGTATTTGATCTGAGTTTGTAGTATTTCAAGTGTCGAAAGCAGTTTTCAATTGAAAATTGCAAAGTGTCGTCTTGTCTCCCTTTCATTTTTTTTGAAAAGAAAATCATTAGTATTGTCGCTTCAGAAGAAGAAATAATTTAGATTTGTATTGAGCATTCTTTTTATCATTCATACATTGAGAAAGCGGAAAACAAATACATGCATGTGCATTTGAATTTATACTGCTTGTTGATTTTGGTTTAGGACAGTGCATCTAGTGTGTGCTCTCTGCTCTATGTTGAAAGGATCTCACTTCCCTTTCCTTAGTAGCTAAGATTTTCATTGCAAAAAGAAGAGTAAACGACTGTTTATCATCTTAGATTTCATATTTAGGAGTTGTATATCTACATCACGTGGTGAACCTTAAAGGAAAACTTCTTAAGAAAAGTCAACTGTAAAATAAATTCAATGAAAATAAAAATGCTTTGGAACCTAATGCAAACATATAGAAGTCTAGGCTAGAGATGTATTCCGGCGTCGTAAAGCCTGGTAACTGTCACTTTCATCGTAGGTTGGGTGATTCCTCCTCTTTGAGACGACAAGTGTCAGTACAGACTTGTGCTCCCACGTACCATCGAGTATATATTGGGAGACCACAATAGGCTATATCCTTTATCCTTAGGAAGTCGTGTCTGCCGCCCTATCGATTGCAATGCACTGAAGACAACATTCGGGAAGATTGACTGCCGTACCATAAAAAGTATTTTGCAGTTTTGCGATTGGTTTGGTAATCCCTATGTCTAGATTTCCAGAGTAGTCTCATTGTTCCTTTTCAGACTCCTTAAAGGAAAAGGTCCATCTTAGCACTTGTCACTTCAAGCTCATTAAAAATCGAAGGCGACTAGAGTCATCTTTAGCTTTTTCTCGACTCTTAAAAATTGAAAAAGCAAGTTGTGTCAAAGCATCTAAAATTTATTTTAAACGGAATAATGTCATTGTTCCCTCGTTGATCTTAGGTTGAGAAAATGGAGTCCACCAATCAAGGATTTCCCCATGGGGGAAATCCTAGCCCTTTCTCCTCTTAGGGAGTTGTTGGTGCACCTCATATGGCCACATTGTCCCTTCCAGGATTGACAATTGGCTTGCTAGTATGGATTTTCTCGACCTCTGTCATTCAAAGCACCATGATTCCTGAGCAATCGAATCAACAACTAGATGATACTAGAGTTTCCCCCCAACCTTCTACTTCATTTGTTTCTCCCTCTCCTTCTTCCTCTTCACTTGGTGAAGATAGTAAAACTAAAAACCAAGTAATTGACAAGAAGAAGAAAGGGAAGGAGAAGAAGAAGAAGGAGCCGATGGAAAAAAGGGGCAACCGTACATCATCTAGCGAAAATCCACACACTCCACCATCCAAACCTAAATATCCATGTGTCATCTGCAAAGGGGACCACTATCATTGAGATTGTCCTTGCATCCCATGGATCTTAAGGGACTGGTCTCCCCGCTTGCACAATCCGGTGTTGTCAACCTCTGACGATCATGTTGAGAGTACACCGTCAACTAGTGAAAAAAAAGTCACCGGAAAAAAAGGAAGATCTAAATTTCCTTGCAGACTATGTGAAGGCGATCATGCCCTCCACTGTTGTCCCTTCGTGGATTAAGCTAAAAGAGTCTTGGATAACCGTCCTGCATCACCGTAGAGACTTCCTCCTGGATACAAGAAGCTCTTGCCGAGTCCATTGCTAGTTGAAAATCTGACTGACACACCTTTGTTGTCGGTCGAAGCACCTATCATTGAAGGTAAACCCTTTGAGTCCACATCAGACCAAAGTCAACAGGTCGAGATGGTAGTCGACCCCATATTGTCTTCAGAGGATTTACCTTCATATGATACAGTCACCAAAGAGGATGAGAACGACACCATTCAAATTCTTTTCGTAAACACAGACTCCAATGAACATGGGGGCAATCTGCCCGTTCCTTTACCGTAGGAAGGAAGTTCGTCAGAGGTGTATCCGGCCATTTATTCGGTCCCACCTCTAAGCAACCTAGTCATCTCCTTCGATTGGAATCTTCTAGGCAGACCCCGTCTACCATCTAATGTACCATTCCAAATCATAGTGAAAACTTACAGAATGGTCATGGTTGGTACCATCATAGATGAAGGGGCTTCTGTGAGTATCCTTTCCTCAACTGCTTGGAAAGCGCTTGGTTCGACATCGCTTTTACCTGAGATGCGAAATCTGACAGGCTTCGACAAAGGAACCAGTCGACTGTTAGGGATCCTTCCAAATTTTCCTATAACTTTGAGAAGGAAAACTGTTTATCTGAACGTAATGGTAGTCCAGGGACCTTTAGATTACAATCTAGTCCTTGGGAATGACTACATTTATAGCATGGGAGCTATTGTTTCCTCACTCTTTCGAGTGATGTGTTTTCCGCATGAAGGCAGAATGGTCCAGCTTGTATACGAGCTTTCATTCCCCGGTTCACACATAGCTAATAGTCAAATACCATCTCTAACAGGTCTTTTTGCACAAGGAATGTCTCATCAATCTCTAGTCCATCCACCTGATGAGCACGAGTGATTCGGTGGTTGTGATTGAAACCTAGGGGGCATGCACCCTGGTCTGCTTTGGTAGGAAAACTTCAGGTATAGGGTAGGTTTCCGCGGAGGATATATGATTGGTCTGACACACTTGTCTGTTTAGGAAAATGGGATTAGAGCGGAATAATATACCTCTGTCAAAAAGTATGCCTTTCCCAACAGAACAAATGTTTTGTCTGCAAATTGAAGGGTAATCTGGAAACTCTACTTCGCTATACCTGGGGGCAGGCAAACCCTTTTACATGAAAGTGAAAAGCGACCATTTATTTTCTTAGTTTGTAGATTCTTAACCCTTTAAACTCATAGGATTTGTCGTTCCTAGCTTACATAATAAAGGGAGTCGGAGAAAAATTTTGAATGGTGCAAGATCCCTAAGAAATGAACCTATCGATGAGACATCGTTATTATACGACCGACACGAGCAGTTTTATGCAAAGTTCAAGCTCGTTAAAAATTAAACCTAGCAATGAGCATATGTTCCACCAGAGTTTAAGCTCATTAAAAAATGAACTCACCTCTAGTAAATAACCATTGCGAACGCATTATCATTAGCTTTTGAGCCTTGGTCGTGTTCTTACTATCACCTCCACTCTTTTTTTAGCCGATCATATGCCTCCATTTGATTGTTTACCCCTTTTGAGGAACAACTGCGATGAGTGATCCTATTAGCCATCTTCTTTACATTGTCGTGATCGAAAAGTTCCAAACATTACCTGGAACCAGCTGCTATCCGAAAATATCACTCGTTCCTCAAAAAATGAGTCTCCTTTAAGCCCTTTTCATCTGACTCGTAAAATATGAAAATATTGCCGAGCAATTGGCCTCTCTAGCTCGTTAAAGTGATTGGAAGTGCCATCCCTCCTCTAGATTTTAATCTTTTTGGACCTGAGGGATTATTACACAAAAATATCGAGTGTTTTTCTTGTTCGGCTCGTTAAAACTATCGAAAAGTCATCCCTTCGCATTGTTTTATACTTTTTCGGACTTAAGGGATTATATTACGAAAAAGGAATATTGGCGTTTCCTTTCCATCTCTTTTCAGACTCTCTAAAATTGAAAAGAACTGAGTTATCCTTGTCATTAAAATCGTTAAAATAATAGCGACAAACTTATCCATTCAGAGGAGAGCGAGTCTCACTGTCGCTAGGCTCGTTAAAACATAGTGACGGGTTTGCCCGAAGGGCAAACTATAAAACAAGCATATGTTATACTCCTCAAGCTTGACGAAAATAAAGAGGTACTGGTCAGAAATGACCGGGAAAATTGGGAAGAAAACTTGAAGAAACTTTATTGGTAGTAGGTCGCTCTTGAACATGACACTTTCACTCCATCACCATGATTGAGTCGGGTTGGGTTATTCCGTTCACTGGTCATATCACCATTGGTCCACTGTACCATCCACTTTTGGGGTTAACGCTACCAATCCATTTCAATGTCGCCGATATGTTCAAGAGAAGTTGATCAGAGAATTCACCTACCCAGCTTGTGTCTCGTCCGCTACATTACCTTTACGCTTCATTCTTTCATGACACCACCTTGAACCTTGTATCATCAGATCGTTTTCACCTCCACAAAATCATTTGCTCCGCTTCGTCGACAACAACTCATTATCCAAGAAGTCGACCTAGGAACAACCCTTTCAGTACTTTGAAGTTTGCATGCCTCAATGGCAAGTTTCTCACTTCCGGCGAAAAGTTTACATTAATGGCCTTCGACCTAAAGATTTTTCGTGGTGTTCGACATCGACTCATGTATTCACACCACGTGAATTGTACTGCAGTACCTTTAGGGTCATCATCATCATTGGTGATTCCTCTCGCACCTGTTAACAGCTTAATCATTGGCTAGTAATCAGGAGATGTCTTCCCATGTTCGACATCAGAACATCTTTTCACATGGACCGACTTGTACTTTCGGGCGAAGATTGAATGAGTTTGAAGACCCTGGATCTAGTTTCATCCATCCGAGCTGCGATATATTTAGGAAAATAAAGACATCAAATGTACATCATTGCTGCAGAGATAATCATCAAAACTAAGGAATGATGGCTCTACCAGAATCATCAGTTTGCACACAGACGGTTGTCTGTCCTATGTACATGAAAATGAATTTATAAAGTTGAGCATGGGAATTCTCACCTCAGCTAGATCATGAAAATATTATGAAGATAATGTATTGTATTGTATCTAATTACAAGTCACCTTCCAGTTCGAAAAACCTCGGATCCTCATTATAAAGCATTTCACTCGACATCAAAAGATTTATGACCTCATGCTTTACAAGGAAACTGTTATCGACATATTTGGGCACTGCAACCCCAATCATATATTTCCATAAACTAAGGGCTTCTAAGCCCCTAAAAGTGTTGTTTCATACCCTAAAGGAGCAAGGTCAACTGATTACATCATCTCCCAGAAGTTCTCCATGAAAAACTACTCAGAAATGGTCAAAGCAGGACCATACAGACTACCCCGTGCTAAGGGTGCGATGCATCTCACCTGCCACATACAAAAAGTGCGATGCATACTGGAAAGCCCTTTTGTAGGGTGCGATGAGTGAGAGCAGACAAATGGCACAAGTAGTTTGCTAGGTGGGGACCCTGAGAATCTTCTAAAAGCCGCTCATTTGACACTTGCCTCTCTGAATTCACCCAAGGATGAGTAAGAGATCATGAAATCTCCAAGTGGAACCAAGAACTATCAGAGAGATGACACTAATCAAAATCCCAGAAGCTGACTCATCCCCCTACAAACATCTATATATGGATCCCTCATCCAAAGGTTGGAATTTTGTAATTTGCAAGGAAGTGTTGTTGGTTTCTCTTTGAAGACATTGTTGGGTGATCTTGCTTTGTATGAGGTGAAGAGGGCTTTCATGCTGGGAGGATGGCGCTAGGTCAGACCAAGTGGTTGTAATTCACTCTTCTACTACTTCTATCAATAAAGCTATTTGATTTTTCCTCCATATTCTTGTGTATCTCTAAATATTGTGTTGATATATGCATTTGTATGGTCAATATATATCTGATCCTATATTTTTTACAGTGATAGATCTCTATTCTTTGATGGTATTATGTTGCTTTGACTCTACAAGTGCTCTTTGAAGTGGGACAAGTAAGGAAGGAGTGGTGAGATTCTATCAAAGGGGAAAGGAAACAAGAAAGGAGCCAAGCGAAAGACTAAGGTTGGCACTCTCTGCTTCTTTCTCATCTATCTCTCGTAAAGGAAAACAAAAACGACTTTAGTTTGTTTGTTTCTAAGATAGCTACCTGTCTTAGTGGGACTAGGAGCTCTGAATAGACACTAGTTTTCCCAATAACAATCCTACATATGATAAAAAAAATTATGCATTAGTTCAGAGTTTGAAAAAGTGGAAACATTACTTAATGGGCAAAGAGACAGTAATACATACTGATCATCAACCACTTCAATATCTACACTCCCAAACTAAGTTGCAACAATCAAGACATTACAGATGGATGGGTTTTCTACAACAGTTTCATTTAGTCATCAGATATAAAAAGGGCATACATAACAAGGTTGCAGACATGTTATCTAGACCCATTATAAATGCATCTACCATACTTAAGCATAATTCTGTACTACATGAAAGCTACATTGAACAATATGCTTAGGATATGGACTTTAAAGATGTATATGCAACTTTGAGTTAGGGAAAAAGAGTAGAAGAATTGGACTATCATGTGAAAGATCGACTCTTATACCATTGTGGGAAACTCTGCATTCCACAAACTGAGAGAGTAAATATAATTAGGGAAGCACACACTTCTCTGATATCATGTCACTTTGGGGTAAGTAAAATAGTTGCACCGCTGCAAAGGTTTTGTTATTGGCTGAAAATGAATGAGACAGTTTCTAGATATGTAAAAGGGTGTGCTACGTGTGCTAAAAGCAAGCCCAACAACAAAAAACTAGGCTTGTACACCCCATTGCTAGTTCCTTCTCAACCTTGGGAAAGTGTTTCCTTGGATTTTGTGGTAGGACTACCTAAATCTAGGAAAGGTCATGATTATCTATATGTTGTTTTGGATAGGTTCAATAAAATGCGTATTTTGATACCTTGTAATAAACAGATTACAACTGAATAGACTGCAAAGTTGTTCTTTGAACATGTATGGGTTTATTTTGGATTACCCACTTCCATTGTATCTGATCCAGACACCCGATTTGTGGGGAAGTTTTGGTCGAGTCTGTGGGAACTGATGGACACCAAACTAAAGAAAAGCACAGCTTTTCATCCACAAACAGATGGCCAGACAGAAGTAGTTAACAGGACAGTGATACAATTACTGGGAGGATATTGCAATAAACATCCTAAGCTTTGGGATGAAGATCTGTGTTATGTGCAGCATGCTTACAATAGAGCAAAGCATTATTCTACACATAGATCTCCTTTTCAGACCTGTTTTGGTTTCACACCAAGGTCTCCTTTGGATTTTGTTTTTGGTAAAGATACCATGGTTGATGGACACAATGATGTGGATAGGGAAACTAGGTTCATTGAACAGATCCAGGAGATCCACCAGGGAGTACAGGAACAACTGGAAAGGAGCCAAGCCAAGTACAAGGTGTAGAGCCTCTACTTTACACCTATTTGCCTACCATTTCCCTCAGTTTTTCCTCAGCTTTTCTTCACTTTTGCCTCATTTTCATTATAAAACCACCCAGATCATTACATTAGGTGTCATTAAGCATGATCAAGTGAGTTTTGCTAATGGGTGACTGTTTTGTTTAGATTTTGACATACTTGCAGAAATTCCGCAGCTGTCTGGCAATCCCGCAGCCATTCAGCGATTTCGCAGCCATCTGATGATCCCACAGCCTTTTTGTTAAACTCAAGGTTCCACGTGTCAGTTTGCAAAATGAGCCACATGGGCACTTAGGTATCAACATGCTCGAGGTTCCTGTGCCATTTGTTCAGCCATCCACGTCATCTGTACCTCCGGTCAAAGCTGGTCAAGTTACGGTCAAATAAAGGCAGCTTAACGGTGATTGTAAGCTGTTAGATCACGTCAGCTCAAACGGTGACTTGTCCGCGTTTTGCAGGTGGTAGGGGACATGATCCAACACTGGATTCATTGCCCATGACGACAGAACCTCCAGCTCATCCACGCAGCCTTATGATGTGTCAATGAACCTTAAATACGCATTACAGTTAGTTGTTTTTCAGTTATTAGCTGTACGTGTTAGGCCATCCTTCAGATGCCTATATATACTTGCGTCTGCGTACGCTTATTTTACTTTTTAGCTGTTGTACTTTCCGAACTTGTGATAATTTTAAGAGCTTTTGCAAACTCTGTTTTCATAGTGCTGTTCGAGCACTCTGTTTTGTATATTTCTGCAAATGGAGCAATAGAAACAGTGTTGTTTTGAAGCTTTCAGTTCCTTAAGTCTTCTTGTGGCTGAATGAATAGAGGGCCCCGGTTCATGTTAGCCTCTGTAAAGTATTTTATGTTCAACATTTCTTTATTTTCTCATTCAACATTTCTTTAAACATGTATAGTTTGATTTATTTGATTTCTTTTCTTTTAAGCTGATCAGTATTACTTCCTTGCAGGTTTTTAGCCCGGGATTTGTTTTTATGTTTATGTATTTGCTTTACAAACTAATGGTATTTGAAGTTGACAGGTTCAAGTTGCTGCCTTTGCTTTTCATCGCTGATTTTTAGTCTTATTTCTCGAAGTTCTGCTAACCCATGAATGATCTTTTATCATAAATTGTTATCTTTTAAGGATCAGAATACCACTAACTTACAGTTGGCTTTGAGTGCTTTTTAGACTAACCTTTCACTACTTTCTAATCATACTTTGCATAGTACATATGGCAGAAGTAGAGAGTTAGAAAGAGCAAATGTTATCACTAGTCTTTAAAGTAGATTTTTCTCATTTTTAATCACTTTTCTAATTCAACTTGAGCTACTACCTAACCGTGTTTTACACAACACTATGTGTTTGAAGCAGGGAGTTAGGGAGAGATAATCATTATCTTTGGTTTTAAAAGTGACTTTCTTTTCTTTTATTTGCAGCAGCATGAATGGTGTCTAGTGCCATTGGAAGTGGTTCTTTGCTTTCAAGTTATTTCAAGTTATTTATTTCTTTCAAGCATTTCCTTTCAAGCAAGTAGTTAGCAATCACTAATCACACACTCTCACTCATTTAGAATTCACTCCACACACACTATCACTCATCTGTTTATAAATCACCACTCCATTTTAGGAAGATAAATTAACCACAAACAACACCCCCCAACGATAAAAAGCTCTAAGAGGTTGCTTAAGTACATATAGTACACCTTCACTTCATCAGCTTACGAGCCCCAGGTTGACAATTAATACTAGCAATTTAGATAACACTAAATTGACTAAACATTTTGGCGCCGTTGCCGGGGAAGTGAAATTAAGTAGCCATATTCTTAGAAGAAAAAAAAAACACATAAAAATTTCAAGGAAAGAAGTTGATAACCTATCAAAGTATGCTCTCCTCTTGCACTGCAAGGTGATCTGGAGGATCAGAAAAGAGAAAGTTATTAATTTGGTAGTTTCTTGAGTATGCTCTCTTCTTGCACCTAGAGTGAACTGGAAGATCAGAAAAAGAACTATTAACTTGACTTGAAGAAAAAATAAAAAAAATGACATGCATAGAGCTAGAGATTCTAGGGGAAGGTTTTTAGCTAGAGCTCGAGGTTCAATTTTTACAAGTCCATCTGCTTCAAGAGATAGACAAGAAACACCTCCCTTATCTCCAACCAATACTCCTAGTCCTAGAATTCCTGGAATTCAAGAGCCAAGAGTTGATTCTCCTACACCTTCTATTGAGTTTGAATCAGGAAGAGACCCTTCTCTTTCTCCTACAGAAACACCAATTGTAATTGAGGAAGTGGAATCATCTGAAGAAGAAGGAGAAATTCCCTCTCATTCACCTCTTATAGAAGAACCAGAAGATTTTGAAATTCCTAGGAGAACCATCATGGCAGAGGAAGAAGTAGGTGGTAGAGGTAGAGGTAGAGGGGGAAGAGGAGGAAACAATGGAGGCGGTAGAGGTCCCATCGGAGGAGGAAATAGAAATGGGGATAACTCATTTGGGTTTCCCATTGTTAATGAGGATTCCCGAGCCACCATGAAAAACATATCACCATCCGTCCTCCCAAATTTTCATGGGTTAAGAACTGAGGACCCTGAAACATTCTTGTTTGAATTTGAAGTTGTGTGTCGAACCTATGACTATCTGGATGATACTCAGAAACTCAAACTGTTCCCATCAACATTAAAAGATCAAGCTTTGAAATGGTTCATGGGGTTACTTACTCAATCCATTAGGACTTGGGATGAAATGAAACAAACCTTTTTGGATAGGTATTTGGACTATTGTATGCCTACTAATCACAAGGACGAGGTTTTTAAAATGATGCAAAAAGAAGATGAGAGCTTAGAAGATTTACTTGAGAGATTTCAATATAACTTTAAAAGAGCAAAAATGAGTACCCTGGATGAAGAGACCTTAAAAGCCCTCTTATTAAAAGCCATTAGAGATGAATGGATAGATATCTTAAACATGATGGGGAAAGGGGATATTTCTCAACTTTCACTCAGTGATATAGTAGAACTCTGTATCCATCTCTCAAGAGGCAAATCAAAAACTCAAAAAGGGCCTAGAGATCCTTCCCTCCTAAGGGCAAATAAATCTGCAACAGGAACAGTGAGTAGGGCTGAAATCGGCAGTATGCTTGATGAATTTAAAACTGACATCTTAGGGAGTCTTAGTGAACAAATTGATACCCTTAAGATTCAAAATAAACAAAAAGCAGAAGCCGAGGCTATGACTATCTTTTTCCCGAAGTGTAGAAAGAAGCATGCTTTAAGGGAATGTCCCTTGGAAGCACAAGTTGTGGAAACATGTGTAATTTGCTCAGAAACTCATGAGACCAAGGATTGTCCTTCAATCCCTGGGCTCAAAGCAGTCTTTCAAGAAGATCCAAGCACGCTTGAATCTCTTTGTCTTGTTGCAAGAAGACCTTGG
Organism: Pinus tabuliformis; assembly: GCA_031772625.1. NCBI lineage: Eukaryota > Viridiplantae > Streptophyta > Pinopsida > Pinales > Pinaceae > Pinus > Pinus tabuliformis. The sequence continues at coordinate 233,101,974 of CM062819.1, read as the reverse complement.
CAGCGGCAGCAAAATCAAGGGTTTAACAACTCTATGAATTTCCAACCCCCACCAAATTGGAATCCTTGGCAACAACCTTGGTCACAACCACAAAATCCTTTCCAAGCATGGTTGCAAAGCATACAAATGCAAAATCCTTATGGGAGATTTGCCCAATTCTATCAATATCCTCAATCCTTTCAGAATCAGCAAGCTCCCCAACTTCCAAATCAAGGTCAACAACTGTCATTGCCATTCCCTCAACAACAACAACAACCTCCTCCACAAAATCAAAATTCTCAACTCTTGCTACAATCTAAACAAAGGCCAAATCAACTTCCTCCTCAGCCTCAGCCAAACCCCAATAATAGGAATCCTCAAAATGCTTATGTGATGGAAGGTCAACCACTCATGGAAGGTCAACCATTCCCTACCTATATGGTTGTTCCTCTCAATGAGGTACAACTCAGATCAGGTAGAATCCTAGACCAACCTTCTACAAGTGCTCAACAACCAAGCATTTCCGAGGAAGAATCTCTCAAAGTCAATAAGGGTTCTGAAGCATCCCTTCAAAACCCAAGCATTCAAGAAAAAGAAAAAGAATCAACTCCCATAGTTGAGCAACCTACATCTTCAGCTACACCTCCTTTCCCTGAAAGGTTACAAATTGACAAGGGGGTGGAAAAACAAATTTGGTTGCCTGACTATGACTTTCTAGATGAATTGAAAAATGTCTGTATCAAGATTCCCTTGTTAACAGCCATTAAGGAAATTCCCATCCTAGCAAAGACAATAAAGGAGTTGAGTTAAAAAAAAACAGGAAAGAAAACCAGAGATACCAAAAGGATACATCTAGTTGGAAAAATTGCAGACATTATGATGGGTAAGATTACCATGCAAAAGTATGTGGATCCCGGTAGCCCTATTGTTAAAACTCATATTAATGGGGTTGAAATCCCAAATACCTTGATTGACTTAGGAGCCGCTATCAACATCATGAGTAGACAGACCATGGATCAGTTAAAGCTTCCTAACCTTCTCTTTACACCTACTTTGCTGCAACTTGCAGATAGATCAATCATCAAACCTGATGGTGTATTGGAAGATATTCCAGTCTCACTAGACTCTTGGGAGTATCCAGTTGATTTTATGATTTTAACTCCCAAGAACAATCTAGGAGGACATCCTCTTATTTTAGGAAGACCTTGGCTGGCCACAGCTGATGCTTTCATAAGTTGTAGGTCTGGAGACATGTATATATCAGATGGTAATTCTACCAAGAAATTCAACTTGTATCCTCCCGCAAAGGCAATAACAGAAATAGGAGAAGATGAGTGGGTCGATGATGAGGATACTCTTCAACCTGTTCTAACCATCTCTGAGATTAGTGAGGACAGTCAAATTCTAAATACATTAGAAAATTTTGAAACACCTTTAGAATATGACTCTACACAGTTTCAGTTAGATGCAGACATTGAATATCTCTCCTCTAGACAGATGTCTCTCTTCTCAATGGAAGAGTTTGGTAGTTCTACAGTTGAAATCTTTCCAGGAAAAACATTGAACATTAACAAGAACTTGGAAAGACCACAACAAGAAGAATTAACTAAACTGTTGCAAAAACATTCCACTGCCTTTGCATGGGAATACACTGACATGAAAGGAATCGACCCTAAGACTTGTATTCATCACATTTATATTGAAGAAAACAGCAGACCTATTAGGCAGCCACAAAGACGGATGAATCCAAATCTTAGGGAAATTGTGAAAGAAGAACTTCAGAAATTGCTCAAGGTAAACTTCATTTACCCCATTTCAGATAGCCAATGGGTTTCTCCCTTGGTTATAGTGCCCAAAAAGAATGATAAATGGAGAGTTTGCATTGACTATCGAGAATTGAACAAGGCAACCTTAAAGGATCATTTCCCTCTACCTTTTATTGATCAGGTACTAGACACTTTAGCAGGTAAAAAGTATTTCTCATTCTTGGATGGTTTTAGTGGTTACAATCAGATTCAGGTAGCACCTGAAGATCAAGACAAAACCACCTTTACTTGTCCTTGGGGAACCTTTGCCTACCGAGTACTCCCTTTTGGATTGTGCAATGCACCCGCTACATTTCAAAGGGCTGTACTAGGAATCTTTTCAGATCTGATTCATGATTGTGTAGAGGTATACATGGACGATTTCACAGTTTATGGTAATACATTTGAAGAAGCTTTGGAAAATTTGGAAAAAGTACTGGTAAGATGTAAGGAAACAAATCTTTCTTTAAGTCATGAAAAGTGTTTTATGATGTTTACTGAAGGGATTGTTTTAGGACATCATATTTCAGGAGATGGAATCAAAGTTGATATATCTAAAGTCGAAGTCATCTCTAAGTTACCCATTCCAAATTGCCAAAGAGATGTTAGAAGTTTTCTTGGGTTTACTGGTTATTACAGAAGATTTATTGAAAACTTCACTAAGATAGCATCCCCTTTTTTCAAACTACTTACTAAAGATTGTGAATTTAAGTGGGATCTTGAATGTCAATCTGCCTTTGAAGCTTTAAAGACTAGAATATCTGAAGCACCCATTCTAAGGGGTCCAAATTGGAAACTCCCTTTCCACATTTCTACTGATGCTTCAGATACAGCTTTAGGAGCTGTTTTGGGACAAAAGGATTTGATCCCTTATGCCATTTATTACACAAGTAAGAATTTGACTCCTACTGAGTTAAATTACACTGTTACTGAAAAGGAATTTCTAGCCGTTGTTCATGCTATAAACAAGTTTAGACATTATATAACCGGCTATGAAACCTTTGTCCATACTGATCACTCTGCCATTAGATACCTCATGAACAAACCAGTCACTAATGGTAGAGTTACAAGATGGCTTTTGCTTTTACAAGAATTCAACATAATTGTGTTAGATCGACCAGGTAAACAGAACACAGTAGCTGATTTATTGTCTAGAATTCAAAACACTAATGAGGATTCTCCTGTAGAGGATAAATTTCCAGATGGGTATTTGTTTGCAGTAACTACCAAAACTCCTTGGTATGCTGATATTGCTAATTATTTAGTTACTGGAAAGTTACCTTTACATTTATTTCCTAATGAGAAAAGGAAAATCATTCAGGAGAGTTCACATTATTCTTGGATTTCTAATGAATTGTTCAAGACAGGGCCAGATTTTATGATCAGAAGATGTGTACGGGAGGATGAAATGCCTGACATCCTTAAGGCATGTCATGACGAACCTTGTGGCGGACACTTTGCTGATAAGAGGACAGCCTATAAAATCCTTTCTTTAGGATATTATTGGCCTTCTCTCTTTAAGGATGCAAAGAAATATGTTAGAAGGTGTGACAGTTGTCAGAGAGTTGGGAGACCAACTCTTTCAAATGAAATGCCACTACAGCCACAGGTATGCATCGAACCCTTCGAGAAATGGGCTCTAGATTTTGTTGGACCAATCAATCCGCCATCCAAGCAAAAGAGATATATATTGGTTTGTACTGATTATGTTACTAAGTGGGTAGAAGCTAAAGCATTGACTTCTGCTACTGAAAATTCAGTTGTTCAATTAATTTTTGAGGATATTTTCACTCGTTTTGGTGTCCCAAGAGAAATTGTAACAGACCAGGGGAGCCAATTTACATCAAGGATGATGGAGAAGCTGATGGAGGAGTATAAGATCAAGCATAGAACATCTACTCCATACCATCCGCAAGCGAATGGTCAAGTAGAATCTACAAATAAAGTTCTTGAAAGCATCATCACAAAGACTGTTCACCTTCATAGAAGAGATTGGGCAGAAAGGCTTCCTGAAGCCTTATGGGCCTATAGAACTACATGGAGGAACACCACAGGACATTCTCCCTATGAACTTGTTTATGGGAAGGAAGTCCTGTTCCCCATTGAGTTCCAAATCAAGACCTTCAAGACAGCAGTTCAATTGGGGATGAGCTTATCAGAAGCCCAGAAGCACAGAATGGACCAGTTAAATGAACTAGATGAAATGAGACAAGATGCAATTCTAAGGACCGATCTAGTTCAGCACCAAAGAATCAAATGGCATGATCGACATATCAAAGAAAAGAAGTTTCAAAAGGGTGATTGGGCACTCTTGTTTGATTCCAAATTTAAGGACTTCAAGGGAAAATTTCAAACTCATTGGCTTGGGCCATATGAGATTGATGAAGTCTTTAATAATGGAGCAGTTAGAGTGAAGACTATTGATGAACTTCAAACTCCCTTCATTGTGAATGGCCATCGGTTGAAAGTTTACCAAAAGCCACTTTCAAGAGAGGAGTTTGTTAAGTTGTTCCAAGGCGATTCTGAAATAAGGCTGGTGGAGAAGAATTCTTCTCATCCATCAGTCTAATCTCTGTTTCTTTCAATTTCAATTTCAATAATAAAAAAAAAAAAAAAAAAAAAAAAGAAAAAAAAATATAAAATGTATGAGCCTGAAAACCAATCTCTGATTGGCAGTCTCATGCAGAAAACCTGAGGTGAAAATCAGGGTCACCTGACACCTCATGTTTTCCAAAAAAAAAAAAATCTCTCTCTCTCTTTCATCTCATTTCGCCATTTCATCCATTCCATTCACCATTTCATTCCATCTAACCATTCTCACTTCACCTCACTGCCCATTCATCCATTCATTCCATTTCATTTCATTAATAAAGGTTTTTTTTTTGGCAACTAAGGTTATTTTGTGCAGCCGGAGGACACCATTGCAGTTCCCGCAGCTATTTGGCAGTTCTGCAGCCATTTAGCCTTTCCGCAGCTCTCTGCACCTGCACAAAGAAACACAGTCTGTTTGGGGAAATTTTTACAGTTCAAAAATCAACAGCAACAAGTAGGAAAGAGTCATGTAACAACAATAAGTTGACAAAGGGTTAGTGGCAAATCATCAAAAGGTAAACCAAACACGGATCTAAGGTATGTTTTAAATCTTAAACTTACAGTTATTCCATTACACAAAGTTTTCTGGGTTATGTCTTTTTGCCACTAATTGTAATGATTACCCATTTTTCCTACCATGCGACCATATATCCATGTATCTCCCAAGTCTATCAGTCCTTGATTACCACGATTTTAAAAATCAATTGCGGCTGCTTCTGTCATTAAGGCTTTCGTACCCTAGTGACGTAGCCTAATGTACTACGACTCTCTAAGTCCTCATCCCGCAGCCATGTGTAAACCTACAGCCGAAATCTAAGGATCTAGCCGTTTCTATTTGAAACCCTCCTACGCTCATAACACTTCATTTCACGCTGTTCCATTCTCTCATTTCCTTCATTTCGTTCCACTCACTACGCTGTCTCCATAAACCATACTCTGTTTTTCCTCTCTGCTAATTCTGAGAAACAGTGAATACATATAACCAGTGAACGTATGTTACGGTTGTATTACGACTGTTAAGCCACCGTTCCACTGTGTTAAAGCTGTAATCCACCATTTCACTGTGTTCAAGCCGTGAATTCACCGTGTCTAAGGCTATTGTTGAAGCCATACAACCTCCTCTCCACAAAATTCTGGAACAGAGCCGAGAATTTACTGTGTAAAGCCACCATTGAAGCCGTGTCTTAGAACAGAGCCGTAGAGACAATGGGGAAACTTTTAAGGGCTGAACCAGAAGGTTCAAAATTCCTGGAAGCATACCCTCAAGTTAAGGAGGCATTGCAGAAAGCCAACTGGCTACAGTGCATCAAGAAATTTAAAGGCTACCACAAGGAGGTTACTAAGGCCTTTGCAAGGTCATTCAGAGATAAAGACAGTCAAGTGGAGGTGGGTGATTTAACGTTTGCAGTCTCAGAGGGCAGCATAGCACAAGCTACATCTCTCCCACAAACCGGTGAAAGGTGGTTTAAGAACCGGTCAGTTCAAGATCAACAATGGAAGCAGATTTTAAAAAACCCAGGTATGGATACAAGTATCTTCACAAAAGGAATTCCTATCACTTATGTTAAGGAAGAATGGAAAATTTTACTGTTGTTAGTGCAAAAATTTTTCACTTGTGAGGGGAGATTTGGGGTCTTATATGTTTATCATGGTAAAGTTATGCTGCAATTTCAAGGAGAACATGATATAAATCTTCCCTACTTTCTCTTCCAGAGCCTTAGAAAAATGTGTTCCATGGCCCAAAGGAATCCACGAAACATTGAAGCACATCTCTGTCATCATAGTCTTGTTAAGATGTTAGTGGAGGAACAATTAAAAGCCAAAAGAGACACCTGGGAGAAATTCCTTGTGAGAAACCATTTTGAAGAAGCTGGAGAAACCTCTGTCCCTAGAAAAAGTAGAAGAAAAAGAAAAGAGGATACCCCTGAAACTGATATCTTAGAGGGAACTGTCCAAGGACAGATTGAAGAGGAAACTGAAGTACACCATTCTGAACATGAGATTGAGCCTGAACCTACTGTGGGCAGTGATCCAATAGTTCAAAGGATTATCACAGAAACCCTCTCAGAACTTGCCCAAGAAGCTGCCAGAAAGGGAAAAGAAGATAGGAAGAAACAGAAGCAAGACAAGGGAAAATCCATAGTTCAAGAAACTTATCAGACTCCAGAGAATTCTAGTGAGGAAGATAGTCAGCCCTTAGCACAAAGGTTGGCCAAACTCCATGAAAAAACTGCCCTTTCCAAGAAAGTAAAAATGCAAAAACCAAGGCAAAAGGCACAAAAAGCAAAACAGAATGTTGCCACTGTAAGAAGGAGCAACAGATTGCAGAATAAAGGGAGAGCCACAAGGTCACTTTTCATTGATCTAAGCACACCTGAGAAGGGTGCTATACAATCAGACCTTGAGGATAGTCCACAACGTGATGCAGCTACTCCTCCAAGGGAGGACAGTCCACTTCAGCCAGAGTTTGAAACTGAAACTGAGTATGAAAAAAGTCCAAGGAAGTCACCAATTGTTGACCCAGCTCAACAAGAGGTGTACAACTATTTTGAGACATTGGAGCAGAACACTGCTGGCCCAAGTAACATCATACCTCATGAGCAGCAAATAGACCTACTCAAACAAGAAATCTATGAACTTGAGGTGCTAAATTGCCACATTAAGCAGGAAAATGAAAAAATGAAGCAACAAGCTGATATTGACAAGATGGTCCAAGATAACACCATGCTTCACATGGGCATGTGGCAGAAGAAAAATAGGAGACTCAAGAAGAAATGTAGGAGGCTAAGCAAAGCCTTAATTAACTTGAAATTCATATGTCTGATGAAAAGACCAAGAATCAATGTCTCCACACAGAGGAAGAAGAGGAGATTGGATGTCTTAGCAGAGGCATCCCAGCAGGTGGATTGAGTTGTGTTTTCATTGCATGAGGACATGCAATACCCTCGTAGTGGGGGTATGTAGAGCCTCTACTTTACACCTATTTGCCTACCATTTCCCTCAATTTTTCCTCAGCTTTTCTTCACTTTTGCCTCATTTTCATTATAAAACCACCCAGATCATTACATTAGGTGTCATTAAGCATGATCAAGTGAGTTTTTCTAATGGGTGACTGTTTTGTTTAGATTTTGACATACTTGCAGAAATTCCGCAGCTGTCTGGCAATCCCGCAGCCATTCAGCGATTCCGCAGCCATCTGATGATCCTGCAGCCTTTTTGTTAAGCTCAAGGTTCCACGTGTCAGTTTGCCAAATGAGCCACATGGGCACTTAGGTATCAACGTGCTCGAGGTTCCTGTGCCATTTGTTCAGCCATCCACGTCATCTGTACCTCCGGTCAAAGCTGGTCAAGTTACGGTCAAATAAAGGCAGCTTAACGGTGATTGTAAGCTGTTAGGTCACGTCAGCTCAAACGGTGACTTGTCCGCGTTTTGCAGGTGGTAGGGGACATGATCCAACACTGGATTCATTGCCCATGACGACAGAACCTCCAGCTCATCCACGCAGCCTTATGATGTGTCAATGAACCTTAAATACGCATTACAATTAGTTGTTTTTCAGTTATTAGCTGTACGTGTTAGGCCATCCTTCAGATGCCTATATATACTTGCGTCTGCGTACGCTTATTTTACTTTTTAGCTGCTGTACTTTCCGAACTTGTGATAATTTTAAGAGCTTTTGCAAACTCTGTTTTCATAGTGCTGTTCTAGCACTCTGTTTTGTATATTTCTGCAAATGGAGCAATAGAAACAGTGCTGTTTTGAAGCTTTCAGTTCCTTAAGTCTTCTTGTGGCTGAATGAATAGAGGGCCCCTGTTCATGTTAGCCTCTGTAAAGTATTTTATGTTCAGAATTTCTTTATTTTCTCATTCAACATTTCTTTAAACATGTATAGTTTGATTTATTTGATTTCTTTTCTTTTAAGCTGATCAGTATTACTTCCTTGCAGGTTTTTAGCCCAGGATTTGTTTTTATGTTTATGTATTTGCTTTACAAAATAATGGTATTTGAAGTTGACAGGTTCAAGTTGCTGCCTTTGCTTTTCATAGCTGATTTTTAGTCTTATTTCTCGAAGTTCTGCTAACCCATGAATGATCTTTTATCATAAATTGTTATCTTTTAAGGATCATAATACCACTAACTTACAGTTGGCTTTGAGTGCTTTTTAGACTAATCTTTCACTACTTTCTAATCATACTTTGCATAGTACATATGGCAGAAGTAGAGAGTTAGAAAGAGCAAATGTTATCACTAGTCTTTAAAGTAGATTTTTCTCATTTTTAATCACTTTTCTAATTCAACTTGAGCTACTACCTAACCGTGTTTTACACAGCACTATGTGTTTGAAGCAGGGAGTTAGGGAGAGATAATCATTATCTTTGGTTTTAAAAGTGACTTTCTTTTCTTTTATTTGCAGCAGCATGAATGGTGTCTAGTGCCATTGGAAGTGGTTCTTTGCTTTCAAGTTATTTCAAGTTATTTATTTCTTTCAAGCATTTCCTTTCAAGCAAGTAGTTAGCAATCACTAATCACACACTCTCACTCATTTAGAATTCACTCCACACACACTATCACTCATCTGTTTATAAATCACCACTCCATTTTAGGAAGATAAATTAACCACAAACAACACCCCCCAACGATAAAAAGCTCTAAGAGGTTGCTTAAGTACATATAGTACACCTTCACTTCATCAGCTTACGAGCCCCGGGTTGACAATTAATACTAGCAATTTAGATAACACTAAATTGACTAAACACAAGGCTAGGCATGACAAGCATTGAATGGAGCATAGTTTTCAAATTGGTGACCAAGTCTGGCTGTATATCAGCAAGGACAGAATGCAAGGTGAAGGCAAAAGCTAAAGCCTATCAGGTATGGACCCTTCAGGATACTTGAGAAGATTGGTGAAAATGCTTTTCGCCTTGACATACCAGCTTACATGCACATCTACTCAGTCGTAAATGCATATTGCTTGAGATTGTTTGAACCTTTAATGATTGAGGACCCTGAAGATCAGAGTCAATTTCCTTCTATTGATGACCTGCTACCCGAATATCTTAATGAATTGTAGGAAGACACAGTGCTGGACAGGAAGGTGAGGACAATGCGCAGGGGAGATGTGGAGTACCTCAGGATTGGGCTCAAAGGCTCAAAACCAAGCAGTGCAGAGTGGATTGAGATTGGACAAGTGAGAAAGAAATACCCTCACTTAGTCAATGCTTGAAAACCAACTTTTGGTGGTCTAAAAGCTTTTTCAGTGGGAAGGCCGTGATCCGAATTGGATCCATCAAGAATTGTCAAAGAACCATGATTATATCAGGTTGGGACAAATCTCTAAAAATTCCAAAACAACGATAAAAAACACCCTGAACAAGTGGCAATGGCAGCCAGTGTGGAATGACGAGGACATCGGTCAAAGTGCGCTGACCTGGGCCCATGGAGACTGCGCGGGAGGTCAAAGTAGCCCATGGGAGGCTCGCATCAGGAAAACAAGGAGGTTTTTGATGTATGATAATCGTGCATCGCTGGGTGAACAAGGCCATAATGGAGGAAGCCCAAGCACACAGACGCATGGTGAGCCAGAGAACTGTGTGCGAAAAGGCAAAAAGCGCCAAAAGGTCAAAGGCGGGACCCATGCTCTGGAAACCGGCGGTATTGATCGGGGTGCCCTCAAACGATAAGTGGTTTTGGATGGAAGCGAAGCGATCCCACTCAATGATCGACGCATGGAAAGCGGAGGTGAGAGAAAACTGCCATTGATAGCACGCTATCGGTTGAGCAAGTCAACTGCGCGAAACATGCGTATGGCGTTAGATCTGGAGGCCCCAGATCTAACAGCTGAGATCACACCCGATGGGGAAGCGGAATCGATAAAGGATGAAGCTGCATTTTTGAAAGGTTTGAAGTCTGTTTGACCGCCACGATGGAGAAATATTTCATCCATGATGTAATTGAAGAAACGAACCGATGAAACAGGCTGGCGACGTTTAGAGGAGGACATGTGGCCACTCCCTGAGCATTGATGATGACGCTGAATAGGGAACTCCAAGCGCAGCTGCAGAAGGTGAATCGACATAGGTGGTAGAGGAATCAAATAGTCTTGGAACGAATGGCCTAAAAGCCATGAACAGAGAGAGAGAGAGAGAGAGAGAGAGAGAGAGAGAGAGAAGTGGAACAGTGAACCCCGAGAGGAGGACTGAACACAAATAGATAGAAACAGAGAAAGAAGGCATTAAAGCAAAGCAAAAAGAGGATAGAGGGCCGAGCTGACCAGAGGCAGCGTCGAGCACTAGAGGATTGAGAGATCCAAGCCATCCCAGAGAGGATCTATCCAGGCTAAGCACCACATTGGGCTCTCCACTATAGTCTAGAAGGTCACAGAGCTGGTAGGAAGAAGAAGTTTGTGTACTTAGTGGCTTGGGGAATCCAAGAACCACCGTACCAAGAAAATCTGCTTCAGGAGAACTCATATTGAGTCCCTGTATTGTAATTCTCTGCTTAAGACATAATAAAACAAGGCCACCACTGAAAGCTGGACCGGATACGTAGCCCTGGAGAATAGGGTGAACTCCTTATTAATTTCTTGTGTCTTGGTGTTTGCTTACTATATTTCTCTGCTATATTTCCATTTGAATGTCTGTGTATTGGCAATCTGATCGGTCCGTTGCTTAAATAACACAGAACACACACCAACACATGAGTCTGTAATACCTTTACTCAATAAATCTTTAACTGATGACACTCATAGGGTGATTATCAGATCATCAATGGAACTAATACTCACCTCTCTCATTTCCTCTTATGTTCACATCAAGAAAAGGGATGATTCACTTGTTTTAACCCACTTGGTGATGGGAACTACTCTCCTGAATCTGGATATGTTTTCCTTATCGAAAGTAGGAAGCCTAAGCAACTGTCCTAGTGGTGGAAGAGATTATGGAAAGTGGTGAGCCCGACAAAATATGGTCTCTTCCAATGGTGCATATTGGAAAATAAAGTTCCTATAGGCGATAATATCAGTAAAAGATGAATCATTGGTCCTACTTGGTGTCCTTTATGTAAAAACTTTTATGAATCTATAAACCAATTGTTTCTCTCCTACTCATTTGTGTCTGGGTTGTTTGTTCCTTGGTTTTCTAGTGAAAAGGAAATCCATAGAATGCAAATATTTGGTGACTGAAAGAATGTTATCAATTGGTTTAACAACACTACTAGATGTCACAAGCACACACTTTGCCCGAAAATTGAAGAAATCTATATGTTAAAGCAATATTTTGACTATGTTTCATGCTACCATATTTATAGAGAAAGGAATGCGGATGTTGATGTCTTGTCTAAAGAAGGCGCTACTCAAGTTATGGGGAATTGGAAGATCACTGAGCTTCTGAATAGACAGGAACAAGCATCATTCCACTAGCCCTATATGGAAGGCTTGCTATGGGACCATTGAGTTTATATGCACTTTATATTTATCTTTTGTAGGGATACTTGACTGATATTATGTGGACATATATAGCGAATTGTATGCTGTGATACTCTATCTGTTTAGCGATATGTTGAAACTCTATATTTTGGCAAAACTTAAAGTGATAAATTATTGTGAGGACGTAAGGTTTTGAGTTGACATTAATAGTTGTTTTTGGGTTGGTTTTTTTTCCATAAAAAATGGAGGGCATTGTTAGGTCCCTATACTGATAGTGTAACCCCATATTGTTATTAGTACAACCCCCTTATTATATTGTTGTGCCCATGTAGTCCCCACATTTTTATTATTGTGCGCCATAGAAGCCCACTAATGTTATTAGTGTGCCCTTAGATTATTATTGTTATGTCAGCTCTGATTATATTATAACCCCTTAGACTCCTATATATAGAAAGGAGGTCTTGTCATTTGCATCATCTAATAATTGTTCATTTGTGTAATGTAAAGGAGGTTTCCCCCTCGAAGAGGCTTATTTCTAAGGCGTTCATCTATATTTTCTATCTTTTTGTGAGCTGGCTTCATAACATTTGGTATCAAAGCTTTGGATTGTAGGGGTTTGCTGCTCCAAATATGTCATCGTGGAATTTTCGCTATAACTTTCTTTTTGCTACGTTTCAGAAGATTAAAAAAAACCCATTTGAACCGAAATTTCAATGAAGCTTGCATCCAAATTTCAGATCTTGTCTCGCTATATTTTTGGCGATATGATCTGAGGAAGTTAGGGTTTTTGCAAACTCAGAATTTCATCTAAAACAGGCCATCGTAGAATGTTCGCTATAAATTTGTTTCTGGGACGTTTTGGAAGCAAAAACAAAAACCTATTTGAGAATAAATCGGTCTGAACCTTGGGTCCAAATTTCAGATCTTTTCTCACTATATTTTCGTATATATGATTTGAGGAAGTTAGAGATTTTGCAGACTCACTAATTACATTCCAAATAGGTGACTGGGGGAAAATCGTCATAACTTTTGTTCTGAGCATCAGATTGAAATTTCATAAGAATTTTCAGAAATATAACTTCATTTAGTTTTCTGTATGTTAGTTTTAGGTACTAAGGCCAAAACAGTGAGACGTGGCATGTCGTACAAGTTCGCTCTATTGAACTAGTCTATAAAAAGGTCATCGTGGGAGATTTGGCATAACTCTTTCTTGGATAATCAAATTTTAATCAGACTTGCGGGGTTAGAAAGTGAAATCAGAGCATACCACAAGAAGAAATTTTAGAACTTGGAGATCTGAAATTACAGAGTTACATTCATTTCAAGATCGAGCTCCTAAAATCAAGAAAAATCAAGATGAGGAAGTTTGATGGCAAGGATCCGGTAAATTGGATACTACAGATGGAGAAATATTTTGATCTACATGGTGTACCTCTTGTTATCTCAAAATCAGACCCTGATAGGCTGCTGTGATCAGGTAGACTTTAAGTAACTATTTCAAACCTACTTTAGGTTGAGGCTTAGCCTCCCCAACCTGAGAGGGCTCTCTCACAGGATTAAAGATTTGGATAATGAATAAGATGGCTAACTCTATGAAAGAAAATGAACAAGTATAAGAGGTTGAAACACAATTAAAAAGTATCCATTGGGCTTATGGAGTCAGATATGCTTCAGTATTGACAGTAAGGTTAGCTTTGCATAGAATTTAGGGCATTCAGAATCCAACATATGTAAACACACCAAACACATAGAGGACTAACACAATTTACAAATGTATGAAGGAAATTAGAGAACTGTTAGTGATTTCTAAGTAATCAGACATTCATAACACTGTAGATAATAGGAAAAATACAACACAAGACGTTCAGAACATTGAATTCCTTTTGATTCCTGAGAAGCAAGGCCAATACTGTATTACTAGAAAACAGAGTCTTTGCACAAAAGCCAATATGAGAGCTTTTCTCAATAATTTTCCAACCCTAAGTACATTGCTCTCTCTCCTATATATAGAATTCTTTACATAGCTGAGATTCCTTCTCCAGCATGAGGGGAACTCAAATTCTGCTTGCTATGACACCTACTCAAACTTTAACTAACTATTAAATACAACAACTGCTAACTGGAAGTTTTAGAAACCTAAGATGATTAGGAGTCTAACTCCACATCATGCTGATAATAGAATTTATTACAATCAAAACTCGTTCTCTGACAAGTGGTTCCCTTTAGTTTAACTTTGGTGGATGTTTAAAACTCCTTGCTGGCCCTTAATGTCTCATCTCCTTTACTGCTCCTGAAAAGTAGGAAACTGCCCCTGTTTTTCTGCTTTTGGTTTCCTCAAGGACATTTGAAACCAATTAACCCTGTTTTCTTCTTTGATTACACAAAAGTGTATTGGAGTGCCACGTTCTTGATGTGCTATAGACCCTTCCCATATACTCATATGAAGACAAAACCTCTTCAAAGTTGTTTGAAATGTCGTGGACAATACTAGCGATGATCATTTGTATGACAAAAACTTAGAGTTCATATATCTTTTCCTCCGCTTGTTTTACCCTTGTTGGTTGCTTGCACATTGTAAATGATCCTTTTCTGAAATCCCATTTCAAAAAAGTTTCCCCTTGATTACTCAAAATTGGTTGACTGAGTTTAATTATGCAGCTACAACAGTTTCATAGCGCGCTACAAAACTGTTGTGCATTATGCGTCATCTACAACAGTTTCGTAACGCGATACGAAACTGCTGTGTAATCACAAAACACAGTTTTAATACCAAAATCTGACTGTCTTGAGCCTCTTTTATATTGAAATGTCCCTTTCAACTGCCCTAAAGCTATTCAAAACTGAATGGAGATGCATCATTCTTCAAGAAAAACTGCAACAAGGTAAATCATCAAAATTTGGGATATAACCTTACTTGCTGTGTGATTTCCTTAAGGAAATATTTCTCGCTGGCTTAGCTATATCTTCAAGTCCTCAATTTGTCTCTTCATAACCGTGATCCCAACTCTCAGTTTCGTATTAACCCTTCTAATGAATTTTGCTTCCTTTATTGCGGGAACTGACCATGTGTAGTATTGAGCATGACAGTCAACCACCTCGGGTATTTGAATTGTTTTGTCTTCCCACAGAGCCTCCATTTTGTTAAAATGAGCTTCCTTGATTGCATGTTTCCTTGAGGCTTTCTTCAGCCTAGCAATTTCCAGGTTTGCTAATTTCAACTTCTTTTTTAACTCTTCAACACTATATTCTTCTTGAGGGATAACTGCCTTACCTTTATCTTTTCCTTCATGAGACTGTGCTATCTCCTCTGTTTAACTTGCTTCTAGCAGTGTCTCTTGTACCTGTCTTGAATTCCTTGTCACTGGTCTTCTTGGCTTAAAGAAAAATTTAGCAACCGGATCATCAAACTTGAGCCTTTTGAGGCTTTGATCTTTTTGGTCTTGTCTTTTCCTGATTTTATCAAATCTGCTTGAACCAAGGGAGACTCTTCAATATCACTAGCTTGCAGTAAGTCATTAAGACTTCCCTTTGAAACCGGGCATTCCTCAATAACCACTTTCTTGCCTTTTTCCTTAGCTAACTGGCTCCTTGTCATTCTTCTCTGGACTACTTCACCTGTAGATGATTCATGTACACCCTCTCTGATCTGAGTTTTCTCTTTCTGGGACTGTTGGGTCATGTCTTGGATTGTCAGTGGTTTGGTGGGTTCCTTTACCTGTTTCCTGGCCTTCATTTTTACAAATCTCCTGGATCTTATCTCTGCACGATGGCCAGTTGCTGTTGGAGAATCTTTTGCAGCTTGAGGACTGAGACTAGTCTCGTTCTTGAAACTAGACATAAACATGAACGTGGGCCGGTCCCTACCTACTTTCTGGAGCTCATGCAAAATGATTAATTTAACTAAGCCGTGATGAAATAATGAGGTCTCACAGGCTTCCTTCTTTAGTTGAACCTTGTCACACATTTTGCCTAGGCTACAAAACAAGTAGAAAGGTAAATCAAGAGATATCTTTCATGTGAAATGCAGCAGAAGCTTGAAGTGATATGAATACACCTTATGATATCTGCCTTCGTAGGTAAAGTACCTTTGTATGCAGGTAAGTAAATAGGCATATGAGTCCTTGACAAAATTCCTGGGCACAAAATTATTTAAATCTGAATCAATGAACTCCGGCTTCAGAAATTCTTTGCATGGGGTCATATCAAATTTGAAATTTCAAAACCATCTTTCCTCTCCCCTTGGGATTTCAGTAACTGCAGATATGACCTCTGGAGAGATGGATAGTTCAAGCATCCCAACTTTTGAATTCAGTCCTTTGAAATTCAAAGCGAATTCCTTGGTGATTTGCATATAGCCTCCTTGAAGCTTTTTACAGTAATTCCAATAGCCAACCTGCTTGAATGCGTGTTCAACTTCTATGTTCTTTAAGATAATGTCTAAACCTTCAGGTTCGCTCCTCAAGCACCTTCCTGACCTATTCTCCTTTCCTTCTGTAGCCCTCTCAATGGGATTCCAGTGGAATAAAAATTTGAAATACTTGCACTTCCTTAATCTTCGATCACTACCTCTCTTGAAAGCTGCCTCGCTTGAAAACGACCTCGCTTGATCTTCAAGGAATTCAAATTGAAGGCTTAACAATTCATTTGTCATGCATGAACCCAAACACAAATCATGATTGTGAATGTTAATGCTTGGCTCTTCTTGAAACTTGAAATCTGAGCGTACCAATGTACCTAACGAAGCTAATGATGAAGATAAGTAGTTGCACATGATAGGTGAAGTGTATAAACTGACAAGTGATGATGGAAACATAACGGATTTTAATAGATATGATAGTTGAGCAGGATTTGGTACGAATCCGCACGAATCCCCGATATCGTAGTGCAGCTAGTGCAAAATTTGTGTTTTGCGCTACGAAAACACCTAAACAGAGTTTATGCGCTACGAAAACACCTAAAATTCTTTGTAACACATAAGAACCTTAAAACACACTTGATACATGAAATCTATGCAGGTTGCTGGACCAGTGATGAATGAGAACGGATTATTGACCTTTATTTAACCATACCACCAAGACTCCTAAGGCTTAGACACTACATTGAACATGGAAAAACTGAACTTGGACTGACACCTAACCGTCATAATCAAACTGATGTGAACAATTTAGTAATTGCTTCTTAAGTGATAACACCACTGTTACAAAAGGTATGTATTGCATCTTCATATTTAGAACAAGATCACTTTTTATGGTATAAAGGGCTTTGCTCTTGTAAACCACTTGTTACGTGGTCAATTTTCACGAAGGAAATTATAGCACATTATGAGGATACAAAGAGCAACACCACAACAACTGGAATAAAAAAGAGAAAAATGGCTTTGTTACAAAGTGGAAAGCAAAATTATGGAAACAAGGAAGTATACACCTCACAACTATAAAGATGGAAGTGTTGTTTCTCCTAGCCTTCCACAACCTACAAGGGTTACACCACAACAATTGGAAGAGAAAAGAGAAAAAGGGATTTGTGACAATTGTGATAACAAATGCATTAAAGGTCATAAGTGTGCTAATAAGAAATTATTTTACATTGATTCTGGGGAGGAGGAAGAAAATGATCAAGAAACGTCAAAAGAAGAGTATATACACTAGGAACCAACCCGAGAGAAAGAAGAAATGAACTCGACCATATCTTGTAAAGCATTAGAAATAATTACTACTCCTCAAACTCTTAAGATAGAAGGACATATCAAGAAGAGAAAGGTTCAAGAAGTGAAAGACCACATCAAGGAAGAAGAAATGAATCCGACCATATCCTGTAATGCAATGGCTGGAATTACAACTCCTCAAACTATCAAGATAGAAGGACATATCAAGAAGATAAATGTTCAAGAAGTGAAAGATTACATCAAGCATCAAGAAATGAATCTGACCATATCTTGTAATGCATTGGAAGAAATTACCACTCCTCAAACTCTCAAGATAGAAGGACATATCAAGAAGAAAAATATTCAAGCAGTGAAAGATGACATCGAGCATCAACAACAAGTTCTCCAACTTTTATAGGATAACGACACTGTGGTGCAGAATCAAATGAAACAACAGGCATATCAACCTCACAGTGAAAGAAGTTTTGATGTAGGTGATTGGGTACTTTTACGGCTACATCTCAAGCAAGCTATTTATGAGAAGGAAATGTTTGAAATAATACACGCACTTAAGAAATGATGACCTTACCTATGGCAAGACACTTCAAGGTAAAAATGGATCATGATAGTCTTAAATAGTGTTTAAAACGAAGATTATCTTTATAAGAACAGAAAAAATGGATCACAAATATGTTGGGTTATGACTTTGAAATCATATACAAAAAAGGGAAGAAAAATGTTGTTGCAGATGCACTCTCAAGAAAGGATGAGGATGTGGAAGAAAAGTTTTGTGTTATTTCTATTATCCAACCAGATTGGATAAACGAAGCAAGGGATGAAGGAAAGAAGGATGAAGAAGTGTTGCCACTCATTCAAAAGTTGCAGAAGATCCCAGTTCAAACAATATTGCCAGAACTTGACGAGGAAGGAAAAATCATATTGGAACCTGGAGCAGTCACAAAAACAAGAACCCAACAACTATGAAATCAATCAATTTCAGAGTATCTCAGCAAGTGGAAGAACTTACTCACTGAATATTCCACATGGGAGGATAAGAATTTTATAAAGAAGCATCAAGAACTACTCAAGCGTTGAGGACAACACTTTTTGAAGGAGAGGGGCATGTTAGGTCCCTATACTACTAGTGTGACCCCTTATTGTTATTAGTACAACCCCATTATTATCTTTTTGTGCCCATGTAGTCCCCATATTGTTATTATTGTGCCCCATAGAAGCCCACTATTGTTATTAGTGTGCCCTTAGATTATTATTGTTATGTCGGCTCTGATTATATTACGACCCCTTAGAATCGTATATATAGAAAGGAGGTCTTGTCATTTGTATCATCCAAGAATTGTTCATTTGTGTAATGTAAAGGAGGTTGCCCCCTCAAAGAGGCTTATTTCTAAGGTGTTCATCTATTTTTTTCTATCTTCTTGTGAGCTGGTTTCATAATAGGCATGCACATATAAAATATATTTTTGTTTTACATAATGAAAGTTACGATTAAAAAAACAAAAAAACAAAAACAAAAACAAGAACAAAAACTAAAACAAAAAACAAACAAAACAAAAAACAAAGCAAACCATTAAGTCATTCTTTTAAATTAATCTCAAATTAGTATAAGTATTTTGTACATTCAACCCATCATTACATAAAAATAATCACACTTTTTTTTCTATAGATATTTTTAGCAATATTTATAATTATTATTTATGTAGCATTGTGTTGCACAATATTGTGACATATAAATATCATGTTGTTGTCCAAAGTGATTATGAAAAGGATTTGTGCCTAATTAAGGTAAAGGAGGGTTGGAGAAATTATTGTTTCCTTGTGATAAAGCGGTTATACTCAAAGATTTGGAGTGATTCTTAGAGTTTCTTCATAAAATTATAAATGATAATCCAATGTAATTTGAAAGCTTACATATATTGTAATATATAAATATAATCAATTTTAAATAATTGATGAAATTTTTTATAAGTCAATGTTGTTGGAGCATTTTGTATAAGGCTTTTATATTATCAACATTAAAGTAGGTTTGGAAATTTTGTTGAGATTTCCATAGTCAATGTTGAGGTGTGTGGAAGCGTTTCTTGAATATCAAGTTTAAAAAAATTTAAATCTTCAAAATAACAATATTATTCTTCTCCATTAAAGCTTTTTATTTTTTTAGAGTGATAATATATTTATAATTTGATTACTCGTAATAAATTAGTTGGAAGATAAATTCAAAGAAAATTTGGAAAGTAAAACATTTGCAATTTTGGTTAAGGGAGATGAATGAATTCTATGAAATGGAAAAATTACTTTATCTTGATAAGTGAAGTATCCACCATATGACCATATGACCATGAAATGCACTTGGCCCAAATAATCAAAGTAGCCTCCCTATCACCATAAAATTCTATTTTTTAAATGTTTGGTAGCAGAGCCTCTTAGAGGACTAGGAAATTTGGGAATCTTTTTAGCCAGTTTCAATGATTTGTTAATCTATGCCCACAAGAAATATACAAATCACTTTTGGTGGTTAATCCATCCATATAGCAATGAATAAACTTTTTGTCTAAGTTGGCTTTAGTTTTGCCTATATTATTATTTTCAGATCATTTTGAAACAATTTTCAGTGTAAGAGCATAGTTTTCTTCAATGTTATTTGTTGATTTCCTTAAATATTTATTTCTTAAATTCAATGAGCACAATAAATGAATACCTTGCCACATCCTTGTGTGTTTATAATTGAAGATAGAATCAAGCTAAGCTTACCTTGTATTAGATAAGCTACAATATTGTAGGTATGTATATGAAAAGAGCCCAATCGGAGAAAAGCCTAATAGATGAGTATTAAATTTATGTAATTGTCCAACGTACATGTGTTTGATGTATAACACTTGAGAATTATAGTGTAATACATTAAAAGATGCCAAATTCCTTAACCCTAAACACAAATCTTGACTTATGTGCATGTGTGTTTTGAATGGTATCAGTGGAAACTCATTGTTGTGTAGCATTGCCCCACATAAGCTTAGAGCCTTGCGACCTTCATTGCAAGTTTATTGTAAAGTAAGTTTTTCTCAATGTTTCCATGAGTCATGTCATGTTAAATTTAGGTGCATAATAGTGCTTGTTTATGTAGTTAATACAAGGACTTTTGGACTTCTAACAAACATAATATGGCCATATCTTTCATTAACTCAAAGCAATGAATCCTTTACCATTAGGCAGGGACAAGAAGCGTTAACCATATATATTAACCTCATATCCCAAACCATGAGATGTGCTTGGTAAGATTCATGAGTAATTAGATTTTTTAAATTGTTTTTTGTGTTTTTTACATAAAAGAGGCATCTATGCTTGTATGGGAATTGGAACTAGATGATGTCAAAGCAAGAAGTATGGGATGTCAAAGAATATTAGCTTGAAAAAAACTAGATGTTGTCACCTAGGCATAACTTGTTATACTAAAATGTTCTTCCAACATGTCTTTTACTAATTAATTCTACTAGATTAGTACATTTTCTAATTTATTGATTTGGATCATTTTCTTTAAAGCAAACAATCTTACAACATAGTGCACATGATTTCATGTATAAAAAAGAGGAGGTTGAGAAAATGACTCCCAAGGTGTCCCCAAACATGAAGCTTTTAGGGCACTATAAAGAGGAAAAGGTTGCAAGAGAAACCCCCACCCGATCCCTAATGCACAAAGGAATTCTGAAGACTGACATTTTATAAATTTGATTATAAGCATGTCTTGTTTATTGTAATGACTAGATTGTGAAATTAGATCATTTTAATTATCCGCTATAAAGTATTTTGCTTGTTTGTCTAGTTTTGATTTCAAGTTGAATGATGAAGGAATTGTTGTTCCAACCAATTTAGCTTTTATATGGACACAAATATTTTAGTCCTTATTACCTAGTTGATGATGTGCCCTCTATGACTTGTATTAGTTTTACTAAAGAATTGGATTAGGGGTGTGATATAACCCCAATTTAGGAGGTATTTTTGTTCAGTGAAAATAGACCATAAAAACAAAGATATGAACAATGTTTTTAATAGTTTCTCTCTTAATAGTAATTATAATGTTTTAACTTCTTCTTCTTATTATTATGTTTTAGAGTATATTAGCTTCAGTGGCATAAGCCATATTCAAGGCCATAAAGCATTGTATTCATTTAGACCTTAAAACACAACAATATAGGTTAATGTAAATCAAATTATTGACATTCATTTTCGTATAGCTAGCTACCTTCTCTTAACTTTGGTCATTGAGAAAATGTTCCTATGTGGTAGGTTTTGATAAAGTAGGAATGCTAATTGTCAATATTAACATGGTCTAAAAAAATCAACAAATTAGGGCCATTGTATTATTCTCTTAATGTAAGGAAATGACTTTTGAGTTTTCCAACTTTTATCTTTTGGAATATACAAGGTGTATGACTTGTAATTTGAAATATACCTTTGTTTATCTTCTCTTTACATTCATTTTAAACCTTTTATTGTTTTACAATGATATTTTAAGGAGATTTTTTGGAATACTAATTATTAATGTTAAAATGGCCTTAAAAAATCAACATGATCAACGTTGAAACTTTCTTTACTTTTAATAACTCATAGGATTTTATCGTTATTGTGATGACTAACGATGATGTCCATTTCTGTATTGCAATGGTAATTATATGTTCAATAACCATGTATTTACACTATGCACAAAATCTACATCAAGCCAACGACCATTGTCCTACTACTCACAACCCTAGTCAAACACCATTAAGAAACTACTTTGTTCACATAAGTTCATGACATCTGTTCATTAACAAAATGTTTCCAATAACTAATCACAACACAGTGATTAATTGTGATTACATGAGTTCCTTAATAAAAATATGCCCATAACCAAAGAACATTAAAATGTATTCATCGTGTTTTGATATGTATGCGTTAGATCTTAATTCTTGCAAAAATTTACATTTGTAACACATAAAGGCATATAAATAATGCTCAAGTTTGGATATATCAAAATAATGATATCATTAGCATTTGTGAGTAGCTTACTATGAATGAAAATGGTAATAATTATCCTTCATACTTGTCATTTTGAAGAATTTGGATTTTACTTTTTCTTAATGAAAGTGGTTGAAACCTTATTTTTTGAAATCATAACTTGCCTTTCTATTAAGAAAGCCAAATATGAGGAAATATATCTCTTTTGCTCTATCCACATAAGTTTCCCTCTTGATCTAACCCTTTATGTAGTGGTTGTTAAATCCCTTGGTTACCTCATCCACAATAGAATATTTACCGGACTTCTCTAAGTTATTCCCATTGTTGGCCCAAATGAAGATCAAATTGTAAATGGGCTATTTGTAAATGGTTTCTTCCATACCATTCTTAAAGAGAAACAATGCTTGGAAAAAATTATGGAATTCTTTCAAAATATGTAAAGTCCCCTCATTAATTTGTAGTTGACCAAATCTTAATGTCATTGTTAAATCCATCAAGAAAAATAAAACTCACTAGGAGGCCAAAGACTAGACATGTCTTGTGTGGCTTTTGGAGCAAAGATGTCCCAAAACCCACTCTATTGAAATATTGTTTTTTTCTACATAGAACCAACAAGAAAATGATTATAAAGAAAAACACAAGAATAACTGAACAAAGCAACTATACCTAAGAAAGATCATGAGTTGCAATGTTAGAACAAAGAAACCAAGAAAATGGAGGTTGGGAAGTAAGAAATCTCTTTATTTCTTGATGAAAAGAGTTATAATATCTCCCAGGGACACTAAAGGGAGTTGATAGAGGAATTAAGCCTATGAATCTCCTAGAGGAAGGTCCCCTTTCTCATTTTCTTTGCAAGAATGATATCTCCTCAAAAAGTCCCTTAAAAGTTCTCTAATGTTGAGCTTCAGGAACTCAAAGTAATGCCAATTGTGAGACAATTTGGGAAAATAACCTTGTTATGAACTTCTTGTTGTTGGGAAAAGTATCCAATACGGAATGACCCTATCCCACTTTAAGGGTGATAGTACCTCAGCAACAATCAAAGCAAAGCTATCTAAGATTTCTTCTTTATGAAAGTAAAA
Source organism: Pinus tabuliformis (assembly GCA_031772625.1). Classification (NCBI taxonomy): domain Eukaryota; kingdom Viridiplantae; phylum Streptophyta; class Pinopsida; order Pinales; family Pinaceae; genus Pinus; species Pinus tabuliformis. The sequence goes on along the minus strand of CM062819.1, from coordinate 233,078,438 downwards.
TAGGGGAGAAAGAGATCCACTAACCGATGTCTTTCACTAATGGTTGATCCAATCTTCTCCCCTTGCTGCTTGCTCCCAGCTCCTTGCTCTGTCACTGGCCCAGCTACACTAAGATCTTGCAAAATGGCAAGAGAGGGAAACTACAAGAAGCATACATTCATAATTGATTCAAGGATTAGAATAAATCAAATACACAAGTATAACAATACATCATTGAGACACATGCATATAGAAGAACCTCAAATGCTTTATTAATGGAAGAAGTAAAGTTCAGGAAGTGATACAACCATAAGAGGCCCAATCCAGCATCACCTTCCCAGCAGAAAGAAATCTCCTCTTCACCTCCTTCAAAGCAAATCACCCAATAGTTCTAAACTCAAACCAACATCAATTCTTTACATTCACAAGATTCCAGCCCCCCTAGACCTCATGAGAGAGATCTATATATAGGAGTTTTGGAGAAAGGATGAGTCAGCTTACTAGTGTCCTCTCTCACTTCAGTTATTCTTCAGTTCTTGAGTCCACTTGGAGGTTCTTGCTTCCACTTGGAGATCTAGAATCTCTTACTCATGACCAGTCGAATTCCCTGATCCAAGTGTCATTTTGGAAGCTTCCTGGGTATTGACACCTTGAGGAATGACTGTGCCACATGTCCCAACTCGCCCAGCGCAGGTAGCCTTCTTTGCAGTTGACATTCAGCGCAGGTAGACAATGGAGCAGTTGACATTCAGCACAGATGCTCAGTGGAGCAGTTGACATGATCCAGAATTGCCTTGTTTTTGAGTGTTTTCAGGTGGAGAACTTTTATTCAGTACTTTGGTTTGTTGACCTTGTTCCTCTAGGGGTAGGAACAACATGTTTAGGGACTTTGCATCCCTTAGATTATGGACATTTCATGCTTCATGCTGTAAGGCACAAAAATGTCTATAACAGTTGCCCCCTAAAGTATGAGGTCGTTTATCGGGTGAAATGCTTTATCAGGAGGATCCGAAGTTCATTCAATCGCTGAGAGGTGACCTGTAATAAGATACAATACAATACATTATTTTTCATACTGTTTTCATGATCTAGCTGAGGCGGGCATTCCCATGCTCAGCTTTATAAATTCATTTTGGTACATAGAACAGACGATCGTCTGATGGTAGACTGATAATTCTCTGCTGAAATTATCATCCTTTGAGTAGGATGATCATCTGCTGCAATGATGTACATGTCAAATGTCTTTATATTTCCTTAATATATATCGCAGCCCGGATGGATGAAACTAGATCCGGGGTCTTCAAACTCGTTCGATCTTCACTCTAGGTACAAGTCGATCCATGTGAGAATTTCGCTGAAGTCGAACATGGAAAGACATCGCTTGATTACCGGTCAATGATGTAAACCGTTAACAAGCGCGAGAGGAATCACCGATAATGATAATGACCCTCAAGGTACTGCAGTACAATTTACGTGGTGTGAATAAAGGACTTGGCGTCGAACACCACGCAAAATCTTCTGGTCGAAGGTCATTGATGTATACCTGTCGCCGGAAGTGAGAAACTTGCCATTGAGGCATGCAAGCTTCAAAGTACTGAGGGGGTTGTTCCTAGATCAACTTCTTGGATAATGAGTTGAAGTCGACAAGAAGCGATCCATCAAAGGAGGGCCTTAATGAATCCCACATCAGTGACACGGAACGGAGCTAATGATTTTAATGGAGGTGAAAACAGTCTATGGAATATGATTCAGGGTGGCGGTCATGAAAGGATGAAAGATGATGTATGGTAGTGGATGGGACACGGTTGACTCTTTCTGAACAACATCTCTTGAACATATAATGACACTGATGCGATGGATCGGTAGCATTACCCCAAATGTGGATGGTTTGGTGAGACCATGGTGATGAGACCGGTGAATGAAACAACCCAACCCGATATGGTACGAAGGAAAAGTGTCATGTTCAAGAGCGACTTGCTACCATTAAAGCTTTGAGGTTCTCCCAATTTTTCCCCAGTCATTCCTGACCAATACCTCTTTATTTTTGTCAAGCTTGAGGAGGATAACATATGCTTGTTCTATAACTTGCCCTTCGGGCAAGCCCATCACTATGTTTTAACGAGCTTAGCGATAGGGAAACTCGTTCTCGTCTAAAGACAAGTTTTTCGTTATTTAATCATTTTAACGAGTCTAACGACAAGGAAAACTCGATCCTTTTCATTTTTAGAGAGTCTGAAAAGGTACATAAAGTTAACTCCAAAATTCCTTTTTCGTCATCTAATCCCTTAAGTCCGAAAAAGTATAAAACAATACAGAAGGGATGAGTTTTCGATAACTTTAATGAGCCGAATAAAACAAGCGCTCGACCTTTTTGTGCAATAATCCCTCAGGTCCAAAAAGATTAAAATCTAGAGGAGGGATAGCTCTTCCGGTCATTTTAACGAGCTGGAAGGCCAAAACTCGGCAAACTTTTCATATTTTACGAGTAAGTTGAAAAGAGCTTAAAGAAGACTCGTCTTTTGAGGAACGAGTGATAAACAGGGATAACAACTGATTCCAGGTACAGGTTGGAATTTTCCAATCACGGCAGTGTCACAAGGATGGCTAGGTGAAATCACTCTTCGCAGCTGTTCCTCAAAATAGGTAAATAATCATATGGAGGTGAACGATCGGCCAAATGAAAGTGGAGGTGGCAGGTGCAAACACGACCAAGGCTTTTTATGGCTGATAAATTTACGATCACAGTGGTTATTTACCGGGATAGGTTCATTTTTTATTTAAAAATGAGCTTAAACTCTGGAGGAAACATTGCTCACTGCTTTTATTTATTTTTTAACAAGCATGAAGACCGCGTTAAAACTGCTCGGAACTTGCGTTTATTTTTTAACGAGCATGAACTTTATGCTAAAACTGCTCGATAATACCAGTCATAAGATAAGAAATGTCCCCTGTGAGATCTCTATTTTTTAAGGAGTTTCATCTTCACTAAGATTTACTCCATATCCTTTCTTTATACAAGTTCGGAAACAGCTAACCCAAAAAATAGATAAATAACCGCTCTTAGCTTGCACTCCAAAAGGTTTGCATGCCCCCAGGTATAAAATACAATTTCAAGGCTGCCCCTCCTCCTTCTCACCACTGCTTTTCTTTGGGTGTTCACAGCTACTTGTCATCTTGCTAGTCTAATGTTAACGATACTTGTCTTCTCGTTATTTTTAACGGGTCTATACGATACTTGTCTTCTCGTCAGCCCAACTTTTAACAGATTATTCGCAAGATCGTAAGAGAACAGCTACTTGCGACAAGAGAGCAGCTACTTGCGACAAGAGAAGAACACTACTCAAAGACAAAACATTTGTGTTATTGAGGGAGGCTTACCTCTTTCTAGTTACCCAAAGATTGTCTCGTTAATCTTTCAAACAAAACACTTCCTCGGCAATGCCTACCGAAATAGACAAGGGTGAATGACTGGTGCCAAACACGTAACTTTGACAAAAGAATCCCATTCCAGAACAACCCCTCTTCCATCCACGGACGGGGTACGGACTAGTCATATTCTCTCGCGGAAATTCTACCTTATACCCAATGTTTTCTCTGCCCAACGCAGACCAGGATGCATGCCCCCTAGGTTCCAGTCCCATCTTTCCGAATCACTCGCACTCATCGGGAAGGAGGACTGGGGGTGGAGACATTTCTTGATTGAATAGTCCATTCAGGGTTGGTATGTGACTATTTGCGATGCGTGATCCCGAAAATGAAAGTTGGTCTACGAGCTTGACCATCCTTCCTTCGTGTGGAAAACACATTACTCTAAAGAGTGAGGAGACTATTGCTCCCATGCAATATATATAGTCTCGTCCAAGGAGTAGGTTATAATCCAAGGGGCCTTGAACGACCATCACGTTCATTTGAACGGTCTTCCCTTTCAATGTAACAGGCACATTGGGGAAGATCCCTAATGGTCGACTGGTTCCTTTATCGAAACCCGAGAGATTTCTTATCTCAGGCAAAAGCGCCGGGGAACCCAGTGCTTTCCAAGCAATAGAGGAAAGGATACTCACAGATGCCCCTTCATCAATGATAGTGCCAGCCATTACCATTATGTATATTTGGACTATGATTCTGAATGGTATACTGGCTGGCAACCGGGGTCTGCCTAGTTGGTTCCAATCAAAGGATACAACCAGGTTGCTTGGTGGTGGGACCAAATACACGGCCGGATATGACCTTGATGATGTTCCTTCCTGCGATAAAGGAATGGGCGCATTGCCCTGACGCTCGTCGGAGTCTGTGTTGATGAAAAGAATCTGGACGGTGTCATCCTTATTCTCTTCAGTGAGGGTGTCATTTGAAGATGAGTCTTCAGTGACGGTGTCATTTGAAGATGAAACTTCTGAGGGGAGAATCGGGTCAACTGCCGTTTCAACCTTTGGAATTTCGTCCGGTCTGGATTCAATAGGTTCATTTTCAATGACTGACGCTTCAGCCGACCACTTGAGCGGGCCAACTGTATTCTCAACCAACGAAGGACTTGGCACGAGTTTTTTGTATCCAGGAGGAAGTCTCAACGGTGAAACCGGACGATCTTCCAAAACTCTCTTCGCTTCGTCTAAGAAGGGACAACGGTGGATGGCGTGATCGCCTTCACACAGTCTGCAGGGGGATCTTGCTCCCCCTCTTTGTCTTGAACCTTCCCTTTCGCTACAGTAAGCATTCAACATGGCTATCAGAGGTTGATGCTCCCGAACTGTGCAAACGAGGGGACCAGTCCCTTAGTATCTGGGGAATACAGGGACAATCTCTATGGAAGTGGTCTCCTCTACATATGACACATGGCAATTTAGGCCCGGTCTGTGCTGTGTGTGGATTTTTGTCAGATGTCTTTTGCTTGCCCCCAGTCGCCTTAGGCTCCTTCTTCTTCTTCTCTCTCTTCTTCTTCTCCTTCTTCTCCATGGGAGCTTGGCTTTTGCCGGCTCTACCTTGCGAAGATGAAGGATTGGAGGAAGAGTTATAGGAAGTAGAAGGCTGGTGGGCAGATCTAGACTGATCTAACTGTTGACTTGACTGTTCAGGAACCATGGTGTTCTGAACTAAATTGGTTGAGAATAGCCAAATTGGCAGGCCAATTGTCAGTCCTGGAAGCGACAATGTGGCCATGTGGGGCGCACCAACTTCTCCCCAAGAGGAGAAAGGACTAGGATTTCCATCATGTGGAATTCCTTGGTTGGTGCGTTCCATGTTCTCGACCTACAGATCAACGCAGGAATAGGAGGTGATTATGTTTCGTTTAAAATAGATTTTATAACGACGCTTTAGACACAACTTGCTTTTTCACTTTTTAAGAGTCGAGAAAAAGCTAAAGATGACTCTAGTCTCCTTCGATGATTTAACGAGCCCGAAGTGACAAATGATCGAATGGACTTTTTCAGTTATAGAGTTTGAAAAAGGCCAAAAGAAACTACTCTGGAGTTCTAGGCAGAGGGTGTGCCAAACTTTTCGCAAAACCACAGAATACGTTTTACGGTACGGGTGGTCGATCTTCGTGAATGCCGTGTTCACTGCATTGCGATCAGTAGGGCGGCCGACACGGCTTCCTATGGATAAAGGCTTTATTCCTATAGGGGTCTCCCAATATATACGCGACGGTACGTGGGAGCACAAGTCCGTATTGATACTTATCGCTTCACTGTGGAGGAACCACCCAACCACTCAATGCTAAGATATCACGTTTAAGATGCCGGAACACGTCTCTAGCTTAGACCTCTATGTGTTTGCGTTATGTTTCAAAGCGTTGTTATGTAAATTCAATTCATTTTAGGTTGATCTTGTTTAGCAGTTTGCCTTTATGGATCACCACGAGATGTATGGTACAACTCCTAAATGCAGTCTAAAGATGAGAAGCAAGCTTTTTCAATCTTTTCAACTTATGAAAATCTTAACTACTGAGGGAAAAGAAAGACATCATCTTTTCACACAGATCATAGAGCACACACTTATGCACTTTTTCCTAAATCAACATGCAAGCTGTCAAAATGCACATGCACAATGCAGGTATTTCGTTTCTCTTTCTTAATGTTGATGTACTACAAAAAGAAAGTTGTTGTATAACTTTGAATTCAATTTCAAGTGAAAGCAAACAAGCTTTTGTCCAAAATCAAAAGACACCTTAAGATTTACTTGTTTCAACACTAGAAATACATAAATTCAAACCATATGATGAAAGCAAAAGCTCAATCAGCTATGAACAACAAACAAACTAACTCTTAAGATCAAAACGACACTTATCACAGGTCTAGATCTAAGAGGCCACAACAAGACTAGTTCACTTTCGTTATGGGAAACTGAAAATGATGTAAGAAATACACAAAGAACAAATACAGTTTCTTTATACAACCGAGGCAAAATAGTGGCAAAGAAAGGTGGTTCCAGATAGGTACATTGACTGATAACAGGCTGCAAAAACAGGGATGAAAACAGGGCAACAAAAAGCAGAGAACCCCAGTTGCACAAGGTCACACTGGTTCAGCGCAGGTAGAACACTGTCAGTTTGACATTCAGCGCAAGTAGCCCCTTCGGGACCTGCGATGAAATGTAGACTGCCTTCACAGTGCCTGCAATGAACAGAGAAACTCTCGTTTTTCTCAGGTTCTGGGTCTCAGATTGCTCAAAAATCAACAGTTTTTGGCCAAATCAAAGCTATCAATCAAGTACACACTAAAGGATGAAAAGGAGGATGAAAAGCTATCACTAAGAGTTGTTCAGAGTCCTTGTGTATCAGCTCTTCAAATCATAAACATGCCCAGAAACTGAGCCAGAGTAGCTGCCCTCTACTTTGCACTTGAAAGATCCAAATGCAGTTCGATTCGGTACTCCCTGTGTTTAGGAAATGAATAGAAAAAACACAAACAACCAACAAGATACGATCCCCAGCGGAGTCGCCAATTTGTTGTTGGGAAAAGTATCCAATACGGAATGACCCTATCCCACTCTAAGGGTGATAGTACCTCAACAACAATCAAAGCAAAGCTATCTAAGATTTCTTCTTTATGAAAGTAAAATAGGGGAGAAAGAGATCCACTAACCGATGTCTTTCGCTAATGGTTGATCCAATCTTCTCCCCTTGCTGCTTGCTCCCAGCTCCTTGCTCTTTCACTGGCCCAGCTACACTAAGATCCTGCAAAATGGCAAGAGAGGGAAACTACAAGAAGCATACATTCATAATTGATTCAAGGATTAGAATAAATCAAATACACAAGTATAACAATACATCATTGAGACACATGCATATAGAAGAACCTAAAATGCTTTATTAATGGAAGAAGTAAAGTTCAGGAAGTGATACAACCATAAGAGGCCCAATCCAGCATCACCTTCCCAGCAGAAAGAAATCTCCTCTTCACCTCCTTCAAAGCAAATCACCCAATAGTTCTAAACTCAAACCAACAACAATTCTTTACATTCACAAGATTCCAGCCCCCCTAGACCTCATGCGAGAGATCTATATATAGGAGTTTTGGAGAAAGGATGAGTCAGCTTGAGGCTGGCATGAAGCTGACTAGTGTCCTCTCTCACTTCAGTTATTCTTCAATTCTTGAGTCCACTTGGAGGTTCTTGCTTCCACTTGGAGATCTAGAACCTCTTACTCATCACCAGTCGAATTCCCTGATCCAAGTGTCATTTTGGAAGCTTCCTGGGTATTGACAGCTTGAGGAATGACTGTGCCACATGTCCCAACTCGCCCAACACAGGTAGCCTTCTTTGCAGTTGACATTCAGCGCAGGTAGACAGTGGAGCAGTTGACATTCAGCGCAGATTCTTAGTGGAGCAGTTGACATGATCCAGAATTGCCTTGTTTTTGAGTGTTTTCAGGTGGAGAACTTTTATTCAGTGCTGTGGTTTGTTGAACTTGTTCCTCTAGGGGTAGGAACAACATGTTTAGGGACTTTGGATCCCTTAGATTATGGACATTTCATGCTTCATGCTGTAAGGCAAAAAAATGTCTATAACACTTCTTACTTCTAATGGTCCCAAATGCAGTGATATTTATAGGCCGAGGCTTATGCCTTGCCTCCCCTTAGCTCACTGATGAGATTTGATCTTTGAGTGAGCTCGTGGGAGATAAGAGGAGTTCTTTGGAGGCTTGTTAACTCCACTTCAATGGTGGAGTGCCTCAATATTGATGATCCAATTTGTATAAGTAATAAAATGAAATTCAATAAAGTAAATTGAAAACGCATAAAGAAAATACAATAGAGCATAATAATCTATGAAAACCCAACTTCTACTAATAAATGAAATAACATAATATTGTTGAACACAAACTAACTAGAATGGTGGTAGTTATCTCTAAATAGAGAGAGATGGTGGCTATGCACATTCACAAAAGTTGTTACAAGAGGCCTAGAGAATGAAATTTTAACAAAATTAAATAATTGTAGAGGTCCAAAACCCTAACCCTATAAGATGAAACTCCAAAATGTTTGCTAGCCTTGAAGTGGTTAGTTGGCACATCAACTTCCTAAAGGTGCAACTTTTGCATACAGTATCTATCTAGGGCATGCGATAAGTTGTTGGAAAGAAATTTATGAGGAATACAAATTTTTCCTAGGGCCAAGGCATGCCATGGAAACTATTCCCCCCCCCCCAATGCCCCCTCCGCCGCCCCTCGAATTGCCAAAAAAACATCATTTAGGGCCTCAAAATGACCCTGGAAGTTTGGGACCCAAAAATCATAGAAAAAATTCGGAGAAGATATATAAATGTTGTGAAAGTGGAAGAGGTGGATGGCCACCAATATATACCTATATCAATTGAGCTCCCTAACCTTGTCCTTTCATTTGGTAGTTTTCCATTTAAGTTGATTTTCCCTATGAACTACTGAGTTATCACTTCTATGGATTTGCATGGATATTGAAGGAATAACCATGATGATCCATGCAAAATAGCTTGGGTGACTTTGCACATTTTGATTTTTTAAATGGAAATCTTAGGAACCTTTATTTTTTCTTCATTTTTGATGTTTTTCCAATAATCACTAGTGTGTTAGCACAAGTCATTCTTTGGAATTGAGTACCTTGGTTGGTGCATTTGAGACCCAAAAAATCATAGAAAAACTTCCGAGAAGATATATAACTATTGCAACAATGGAAGAGGTGTGTGGCCACCAATATCTACCTAATAAACTGAGCTCCATAACCTTGTCCTTTCATTTGGTAGTTTCCCTTTTAAGTTGATTTGGCCTATGAAATACTCAATTGTCACTGCTATGAATTTGCATGGTTATTGAATAAATAACCATGATGATACATGCAAAATAGCTTGGGTGACTTTGAACATTTTGATTTTTTAAATGGAAACCTTAGGAACCTTTAGTTTTTTCTTTATTTTTGATGTTTTTTCCAACAATCACTAGTGTGCTTGCACAAGTCATTCTTCGGCCTTGAGTGCCCTGGTTGGTGCATGATAACAATTTCCCCTAAATGTGTGACTTTAGGAGCAACCATACAACAAAAATACATCATGGTTTTTTGCCCAACGATGAATCTTTCCACTTCTATGGAGAGGTCTCCTCATTGGAGAGAGAGGAGATGTTCCTAAAGGAGAGACAATGCAATCCATTGCTTATAGAAATATTTACAGTATACATATGAGGCAGGCATGTCCCATGCTCATGATCGTGAATTTGACAATGATGGTTACATTGGTTCACAAGAAGAATATTGTCAAGAATTCAATGAACATAATTGTTGATGTTGAAGTAGATTGTTGCTTCACCCTCTAGGGTGCTTCTAGTGGAAGGTAGTGTGGATGATGTGTGAAAATCTAGAAAGTCCAAATCCTACTACAACTATTTATAATAATTCTTCTATTTTTTAATTTACTTAAACAAACTATTTTCAGTTGTTTATGGCAAATATCGAAATACATACATTACACTCTTCACAAATTAATTAATATGGAAAATAAATGTAAGGAAAATACTAGCACAATAATAACACATTAACACAACTATTTTTGGACAATTGTCCCTGGAAAAATTCAATGTGGGAAGACTAGTGTAGCAGATGAGGGTTTATTTTATTATTCTTCAACAAAATCTCATTTACAATCTACGGATAGCAGAATAGAATAAGAATCAATGAGGTAAATTTTACAAATAAATTACTCCACTCTGCAGTGAATTTCTAACACTTGGGAGGACCTGTTGCCCTCATGCTAGGCACATTGTGTCACCCTCTTTGCAATAATTGTGTCGCCCCTGCATCACTCCCTCTACGCTATTGATCTGTGTCCGTCTTTTGCACTGCCTCTTCTTGCCGCTTCCTCCACTCACAACTATTGCTGATACCTTATCCCTCTCACTTGCAACTCTCCCTCTGATTCGATTTCCTCTTTCTGAACTTCATCTAGTGAGAAAATTGATCTACTTAGACAACTAAGTATCTTCCTGGTGTGTTTTCCAGATGCCCATCGAAGTCCTTCTTATAATCTTCCCATTGAGTAACCAACGACCCATATTAGATTCTAATAAATGTCTCATATTATTTTGACTTGATCCTCGCCTTCTTCTAGAAGTTTCACCCCCGTTTAATTAATATCCTTTAATTATTTTAATTTCCTAAGTTTAGACTTAGGCATCCATTGAAAATAATTAATTATTTTAATAAAACTGTCTTCGGGTGGAATTTCCCTAAAAAATTTCTAGGTATTCTGGAATACATGTGTCCTAGCCTATTTATAAATTTTGAGGCTTAGAACACATCCAATGCTACCAGAAATCAACATGATGCACATGCCCCCATATACCAGGAATGACCAGTAATGATGATATTGTTGGTGGATATGCTAGCCTAGTAAATGGGTCTTTGACTAAAATGAGAAACTACAATTGTTGCAAAGTATGACACTTTTTGTCATCAAAATTTTGGGGTATTAATGAAATCAATGGGCAATGATGAATCTCATTGTTTGATTTGATGTTACATGTGAAGGAATGAGAATCAAGAAATTTCTTCTTTCCTGGAAATGAGGCTTGGCGTCGATAGGAAGAATGATGCGATCATCCAAAGAAAGAGGTTTTCTAGGAAATATGTTGAGTTTTGAATATAAGCTATTTTTATCACTTTGTTGCCCTTAGTTTTTCCCACCTTTGTTCTTGTAATCCCATCATAACCGCGATTTCATAAACTTATGTTATCTTTTTTGCATAAACACCATGCTTGAGCTAAAATGATTACAAAATAATAAATTAAAGATAATCATGGCCATCTTTCTATAGTTTTGTATGTTTATTTATGAAAACAATTTAAAATGTTATGACTGCAGAAAATCACATATTTTGTATCTGCTCCACCTTTCTGTAGCCAAATAATAGGTTACCATATCTCTAGGCGTGACCTAGCAAAATCAAAACTAAGCGATGTGGAAAAAAGTGACGATATGGTTTTCCACCTATGGTCATAGCTAGAAGACATCCACATCACCAACAGAGCTCGATCAAACAACCCACTCAACAGTTCAAGTTGTGGATAGAGTAACGTAGTAGAGTTTGAGTTTGATGGTGATTGTTTACACTACATTGTGGATAGACATCCTACAATGTCAAGATGTAAAGAGATATTCATGCTTCGCCATGAATTTCTCAGATCTTAAAATCACTCTTTTATTTCCACACAATCTAAATCCATTATTTGCTCTTGAAGATTAGAAGGAAACTCTTGAGACATATTTATCTTGTATATTATAAATACGTGAGTTCCTATTTGAGAAGACAAGTTAGATGTATTCAAAATAGTTTTAAGTTTAATATAGTTTTATTGTTATTTACTTAAGATTCACCAATCATGATCTTGTTTAGAACCGTGGTTATACTCATTTTATATATTCTAAGTTTGATTTAAGCAGTGAGCATACTACCCAAGAAGGCCCCACTATGAGGACACATGTTGACATCATTATTTTTGTATGATTAATTTATTTATATTTCATTTCCATGAACATAGTAGAATAGATTGTGGTTTGATATGTCAATTTTACAATTTCTTGTGTTTAGTTTCAACGATTATATCTCTATTTTCAATTAAAATACTTTCCACTCAATTAGTTATGAATTTATTATTTAATTGACCTCAAATACAAAGCCTTGTGTTACATGCTTATGCATAACCTTGAGTACCCCTTAGCATTTGTCTCAATTTTATTATCAATCTCTTAACAAAATACATTAGTTCAAGTCGAATCACAAGGATAGAAGCTCTGTGTAACCTAGTTGAGTAGAACCTTGTGCAAACTATGCCACTTGTCTCAACATTCCTTTTGTTAATTTTTTCATATATTATAAAGTTAGAAACTAAGTCCTAACATTTATTGTGCCTTCCATTTCACAAGCTTACCAACCTGGACTGATGAATTAAATGTGAATTCTAATGCAATTGAATTGACCCAAAAAATCAACTTAGAGTTGATACATATATGGAACCACGGGATGATGAAAAAGGCATGATGAATGAGGTCAACAGAATGATATGGAAACTATAGAATTCTTGTTGTTGGAGTTTAATGTTATTGGTGGTAGTGAAAACAAACAGAGGCATGAAAGCTCTTGGAGTGGGGAGGACATTTAGGGGAGTGATAAATGGTTGCTTTAACTGAATGAATTGGATATGGAACAATATGGTATGTTAGCTAGAAGTGGTAGAGGGTCACATCATGAAGTCTATGTTGAGTAGACGAGATGTAAAATGTGTGCTCCAATCAAGGGTAACTTGGTACTGACGCTAGGTCGTAGGTAAGGAAAATGAGTAAGTTCCTTGCCTTTAGAAAAAAATATTTGTACACTTTCCAAAAGAATGCACTAATTATTTTTGGGATGTAAAAACATGGATATGGGTGCCCTAATGTGAAGTAACCTATGTGATGGTGCAAGGAAGTAACTATAGATGGTGGGGACCCCATTGGCTAGTTTCGATGTAGGGGAAATTAATGGAGGATGATTGTGCAAATGATCTACTGCATTGTGGAAGTGTGATAGGCCAAATGAAAATGTGGTGGTGCATTAATGATGGTTAAAATGATCAATTACCATGAATGTAGATAGTTGGTTAGTAGTGAGCCAAGAAAGAGGAATGGGGCCATAGTTTGAGATATGAAAAAAATTGAGTCATTGTTGAGGTATGACAACATGAATGATAGTAATGCAACGAGTACTACTATGTGGGGAACCCCATGAGGGTGGATGGGCTATCAACCATGCGTGAACATTCACCCATTACAAGAGAATGGTGTAGGTGAATGTGGTCGGCTTATGGGGGCCTTATGGTGAGCTCAGGGGGAATGAAATGGGTTATGCTAATGTCTTTATGGGAGAATATATCATGGAAGTCAAAGATAATGATACCTCAAGTGTGAGTGTGAAAACTTGTAGTCTAGGAGTTGTGGCAGGAGGAAGATGTACCCTACAACCATGAGCTAAAACTCCCAAGTGAAAGTACCACATATATGGAAAAATATTGAAAGTGCATATTTGAATAAGTTTGAATGAGAATGTGGCACACTTAAGGAAAATCCCAAGAGTGATGTGGGTCTGACAGGTGAAAAATTAGCATGTTAAAAGGAGTGTGCTAATGAGAAGTGTGCATTGTGTTGATTCAAAAGGTACAAATAGTTTAAAATAAGGAGCTTTTCGGCTCCCACATGTTACATAGGAAGTTCATATCCATGGAGTACAAAAGAATGGTGGAGCCCACCATGCCACCTCATTTGTACTTTGGTGAGGTGGAAAACAAGAGTTAGTGCATATTTATGGTGCTTACTGGAGGCTTCTTTAGACCCTTGTTTGAGCTGTGTTGTAGATAGGTGAGTCCCCAAATTTTTAACTTTGTGAATTTTACACTAGTGTAAGGCAACCATATAGTCCAAGGGGGCATACTACCTTTTTTATGTCATAGGACCCACAACCACGTAGGTTACCTAGTGGGAATCACAATGACCACAAAAAGGGGTAGACACACAGTCATGGTGATCACCTTAGTTGTTTAGGGTTAGATCATGGGAGTGGTCACATGACTGGGTTGAAGATAGTCACATGGTTCCATGTGACTATCCGAAATGGGAGCTTGCCGTACCCCACACAATTGAGTGACTAACAATTGCAGTGATGACCGCAATGATACGAGACTCAATTATTTGGTTTTTGCACACCAAGGATGGTGACAATTTAAATATCCCATGCAATAGGATAAGAGAAAATTGTGAAACTCCCTGCATAACTATCTGAGTTACATGTTCATGGAATTGTGTGAATATTGGTGATATAAGTGTGCGAGTGTGGCCAAGTTTGTTTCTTTGGATATTGACTAACTCATTTCTATGCAAGCATCCTTGATGCTCTCCACTAGAGGGAGATGGATTACACAAAGATACAGGCAATGGTGCTATATATTATGCAGGGCCAACTAGACCTAGTGAGGTGAGGTCTCTTGAAGTATTTTGAGTGCTCCCTAATTCGATCTTAGGAGGAGCTCCTATGATTCCTAATGAGTTTATTGAAGGCCTCACTAGGGGGAGGACTTGGTCATATATATAGAGGTATATATCTACTTTCAGATTGGTTGTACCCACAGGGACAAAAAATTGTTGTTAAGCTTCCATAGTTGTTCATGCTTCTAGATGAGTGAGTGGGGCATCACTAAATTGTAAGGGAAGTGGAGATAGGAGTGATTTGGATCATGGTGATTTGAGATGTGGGATTATAAGTGAAAAAAATGATGATAGTGTGACTATATAGTGGACATTCCCTCATCGTATCACAAGCTGATAGCTCAACGTTTTGAGTATGGCACATGGTGGCACCTTTTATGATTGGGCTCATTTGCTCCATGGGATATTAGTCGACTAAATGACTTGGGTAGTGAAGGGATGGCTCAAGGATTTTACATTTGACATGTTATTTTGTAGCTTCTTTTTTGAGTGGGTGGTGGTGTTGCATCCACAAATCAAAGTGGATGTGGTCCCTCCACATTGGCCTCGGATAATGTGGAGTAGCCTCATGATATGTAACATGCTAGGAGATTATGGACTAAGAGGTTCCATTACTGGTGGATATCCATTCCATAGATTATTTTGGAGTTTCCCTTTGTAGGGATGGACTTCCAAGGGGACCTAGACATAACCCTATGCCCTTGTGAGATATGAGGGTGCAAAAATATGTGTTGTATTTTATCTACATTTTGTTGTCATTTTTGATGCATGTATATGATGATGTTAGCATCATGCTTTGGTTTTTGTCTACACATATGGGCCTTCATGTGCGGGGGATCCCAACCATTTGTGATCACCCTCGAGGGGGTGATTGAGCTCGAGGACATATTCATAGTGGGCGTGTGTGCCCAATGAAGGGTGAGCCAGAGGGACTATAACAACCATGATAACAAGGTTATTTTGATATTGGGGTGGAGGCCCATCCTGTTTAGGATGGGGGAGAGGAGGATCCCCAAGATGAGTAGATATGCAACTCTAGGAGTGGGTATGATTCATTAAGGAGTAGCACATGGACATTAGCTAGAAAATAGTGATAGTTCTGGTAGGCATTCTAGAGGTTAAATATGTGATGCTCGACAAGGAAATAGTGGATTCCATGGTGATGACACATTGGGAGTGGCGACTAGTACTATAGAGGGAAGTAGTAGTGGTAGTGATGGTGATGCCTATTTTGGCCTCTAACAAAGGGGCGAGGCAAGAATCACGTATGCGTGGTAAAGGGGGACATGTTGGTTCCCTAGCATTGGCATCACCCTAGACGTTGTATATGCATTTTGTATTAGTGGAAGCATCCATTATGAGAATGCTTCCTTATTTTTTATATGGATCATTTTTCTATGGCTGATAGCCGCTCTGCGTACACAAACTTTATTGATGATATACCTTTTTTGTGACATGTGCCTCCTATGATGGATTACATTTACGATGTTTTTCTTCATTGTTGTGGATGCTTTATGATGTTTTATGTTGTGCGAAGTGATATGTATCTCAATTGAGTTTATTATTAGTGTGATGCTTGCAAGTTTAGAATGTGACCTACAATTCAATAAACTACGTGATTTTGGATCCTCTGTATATGTGAGAATGTGGCATGGCCAAAACTATGTATTAACAACTTAGCATGTAGGTATTTTCTAAATAGGAAAACATCATGAACTTGAAAAGTGGTTCAACTGTGTGATGACAAGTTGGGAATCAAGGAACACATGTAGGTGATGAATGCCAAGGTGGATGGAATAAGCTAACAAGTCTATGATAGCATCATATTTGGCTTGATTATTGGTGGTTTCGTTGATGTAAAATCTTCTTGTATGGAGTAGGGTTTCATAAGGAGAGTATATGGCCTAGGTTATCTATGTTAGTTTTTTCATCCATCTAGAAGAACCATCAACAAAACTAAGAAGTATGTCGGTGGGTGATCCAACTATGAAGCAACATCAAGGTAATGATTAGAGAAAGTTTAAGAGATGATTTAAACACATAAGAAGTGAAAAAGATATTGTATAACAACATCTAGGGACAAAAAACATTTCAATAATGGGTGAAATTTTTTGAGGTAGAGCCCATTGATAGGGTATTTGAGACATGTGTCATAAAGATCTGTGAGGATGTAGGCTCCTTTGACGAGATGATTTTTAACTATGCATGGGCCCTTCCATAATTTTTTGAATTTCCCCTGGCCTAAGGATTCTTTAGCAACATTTTATTGAAGGACTAAGTCTCCATCATGAAAGACACAAGGGTGTATGTTATGGTTGAATGTTGCTTTAGACTTTTTCTTTGTGGCCTCATTATTATGGAGGGAAGAATAATGATATTTGTCAACATGTTTCAATTGAATGAGACATTTTTAATAGGAGTTGTATAAGGTAGAAGCTCAATAACAGTGAGTAAAGTAGGAATCGCACATTCTATTAGCAGAATTAATTTGACCCCGTGAACAAGGTGGAGGGGCATGAAATTAGTGGATATTATAACATACTCTAGTTGATTTTCCATGTAAATAAAATAAGGCCAAGGTCATTGGACACATATTCCAAATTGAATGTTGGGTAAAACATTATAGTGGGTATCACTTGTGGACTATTTATGGTTATGGAAATTGGAAAAGGAAAAGAGGTAATAATTGGCATTTTAATTATGAAAATAAGGAAAATAGGAGACAAGGAAGGTGAAGAGACACATATTTGAATGCAAGGGAAATTAGAGGGAAAATGAAGGAAAATAAGGAAAATAGAGGCATCAATGATAAAAAGGCTTTAGAGAAACAATTGCTAGATTTTGACAAATTTGAGTTGAGCACACTCTCATTCTATCATACTCTTAGAATTCTTGGAGAATCATAAAATTCACTTGGATATGGAGAAGGAAGGTGAGGGAAAGCAAGGAATCACAAGGAGACATTTGGATCAACAAATACAACAGGGATACTTTGTAGGTAGTAGGTTGCATGTGTGATTTCCTTTTGTTATAGACATATTCGGGCACATCAACCCCAAACTTATATTTCGATGTATTAGGGCTCATCAACCCATAAAAGAGTTGTTTCATACCCTAAAGAAACTCAGTCATCTGAGTGCATCATTCCCCAAAAGTTCCATCTCAGAAATCATCCAGAAACTGCCTAAACTAAACGATACTGATTGCTCCACTGTCAAAGTGCGATGCATACTGACCGCTACACTGTTAGGGTGCAATGCATAATGTTCAAGCCTTCTATAGGGTGCGATGGGTGAGGATGGACCAATTTTTGGGATATTTTATTAGTTTGTTGCTCATGGAATCTACTAGAAACTTCTCCTGTGCCACTTGCCTCTCTGAATTGGCCCAAGGATGACCAAGGGAATTAGGAAGCCATCTCCAATTCCCCTCTCTTGTGGAACCAATTGTAACAAGTGGAATGACACTAATCAAACCACATGGATGAATCACACCCTTGAAAATATCTATAAATGGATATCTAGTCCAAGAGATCAGGAGGCTGGAATATTGTGAATTGCAAGTGTTATCACCAAAATAGGACCCTGATAGGCTGCTGATTAGGAATAATTTGAGTAACTATTTCAAACAAAACTTTTGGCTGAGGCTTAGCTTCCTTAATCTGAGAGGGCTCTCTCACTGGGTTAAAGATTTTACTTTGAAGATTAGATGGCTAACTCTATGGAAAATTCGAACAACAATGTCTAAATGGTTGAAATTCCAATTAACAAACTTCCATTGGGCTATGGAGTCAAAGTGTGTATCAGTACAACAGTAAGATCAATTTCACAGGGAAGTCAGGGCATAGAGGGTTTTAACATAAAAGCAAAACAAAGATATAATGTAAAGAACACAACCTACAAACACATGAAGGAATTTAGAGCATCATCAATGAATTCTAAGTAACATGTGTCTATACCACCGCAAGTAAGTATATGAAGGAATCCATGAGGAAAATCAAACATTAAAACCCTTTCTGAATCCCGAGTAGTGAAAGCAACTCTTTGTATTAACCTGAAAACATACAGTCACATATAATAATACAATGTGCTTGTTTCTTTGAAGATTGCCAACCTTTAGTGCATTACATCTCTTGTCATATATATAGTTCATTACAAGCTTGGATTCCTTCCTCCATCATGAGGGGAATTCAAATTTCACTTGACCTGACACCTATTGATACTTAAACAAACTATTAATTACAACTAGTTGTTAACTAACAGTCCTAGAGACCTAATACAACTAGGAGTGTAACTCCTTATTATGAATAAACCACCTTAACTAAACATTGAATGCATTCTTTGACAGCTGCAACCTCATGAGGTCGAATTTGATGAAGCCTCCCACGTTGTCACCTTACTGCTGATGATAAACCCTAGAAATTAGGGAACATGTTTCCTTGTTTTTAGGTTTAGGATCCTTGAAAATTGGCACATGGGACATAGCCTTTATCTTCTCATCCATGACATATTTTACGAAACTGAAGGAGTTTTTTGTGTTCCATGATGTCTAGAACAAAAAATTCTCTCGGTTTTTTAAAACATTGCTCTAGTTGTCCAAAATATGTCCTTGAAAAACATGTGTAAAACATGAAAAATCTGTTTGTGAAAAACTGCGCCTACAGCAGTTTCCTAGCGCAAGTTTAACCATAAATTTCTCCCACCTCATAACAAATTTGAAGAAAATGAAAGATTTTCTTTTAGTTCAGTATGTTAGGAAGAAAATCCTCTTTCAGTTTTCAAAATTGAGTTCTCAGCTGCTTAGGAACCCTTATGGAAGTTGACTAGGAGAAGCAGAAAACAAAGTGTTTTATGCTAAAAATAGCTTTTTCAGTGGTTTCGTAGTGCGATACGAAAACTCCTAGTTCAGAATCCACGATTTTGTAGCGCGGCCAGTGAAAATTCTTGGTTTTGCGCTATGAAAACTCCTAGGTAGTTTTGTAGCGCATGAAAACCTTGACACAAGTTTGACACATGTAAATTTAGGTGTGATGTGGGATCAATGATAGGCAAAAATAGAGTGTTGAACCTATTTGACAATACCAACAAGACTCCCTTCTAGGTGTCAGACTCTAAGTCAAACCATGAAAAGACTAGACCAAGACTAACACCAATCCTTTGGAATCAAACTGATGTTCAAAATTTAGGAATTTTTTCTTGAGTGATAACAGTGGCTCCACTTGGGATAGTGTGCCCTTGTGGTACACTAAGAACTTGTAGGTCCAGTGCTTCATCCTCTTATGATAAACATAAATTTATTTGACAAGCATACCCTTTAAGCTACTAGGGCCTTCACCTCAGGCTTAAGCTTGATGATCATTGTAGGATAAAGAAATCTATATCTACTGAAAAATGCTTAGTCAACCTTGAGCTTATTTACATTTTCCTACCTACCTACCCTATCAATTGAAAACTTCTTTCAGCTTAATCAATGTGAAATTTCCAATGTAGCAAATCATTTGTCTTATCTGATATTTGAGTTTTTTGACTTCATTGGAGTTTAGAGTAACTATGATATTGTGATGACCACTGCCACTGGAATTGCCTCTGATCTTCATAGAAAACTAAAACACTGGAGAGTGAAACTCTTCCATGTATCTAGCTATATGATCCTAGAATACATGATCAACTTGATGATCCTCATAACATCCTGTTACTTCTAACAATTGATATTTAGTCACACAACATTTATTTGATAAGTTATCCAACCGCTTTTCTGAATGATTCCCACAAACAATGTAATTTTCTTCATTATTAAGATCATTCTTTGATGTAAGCTGCTGCAAGGAATTACAAAAATGGACAACCTTTTCCTCTGCCTAAGGGTTATAAAAAATTTCTTCCAGTATTTCTTCTTGGTGTTTGTAATCGTTTTCATCTTCATTATGATCCGAAGACTGACAAGTCTGCTGCATCTCTACATCATTCTCGGAGGATGTAATATGATTTTCATAAGTATGCTCTTGCTGATTTCTATGTTGCATGTCTTGGGATGTTATCCTTTCTTCTAGTTGTTGAAATGTATGTTATGAAGAGCCTCTAAAATTTCTTCATCCACAAATTCATCATCATCATAACAATCCTCCAAATACTGAATAAGACTCAAAGAATGTTTACAACAATCTTTGACCAACAATAAGGAGGGATGACACTCTTTATACATGTCATAGAATACATCATGGAAATCAGCAAGAGAATATAATGAACCATTTTCCAAGCTTTTATATCAAGACCATGCTTTTCCTTCTAAAGTGGTCATAAACATCTTCATGAGACAATCTTCAGGGAACTAAACCTTAAGATTGTGTACATGCATATGGAACCTAACAAAATGGAGAGTGACATTGTCTTTCTTTTCATCTTTGAAAATTGGAGGATCATCTAACTAATCAACCTTTGGCATAGGATTTGGAAAACCAGGGATGTGAGACCGATTCATAGGGGCATACCTGACATTCATTCTTGCAATGGAAATCATCTTGAAACTTCATCAAGCTACCGATCTTCTAGTAGTGGTGTCACTTTCCAATTTGTTATTTGATGTGTGGAGTCGCCAAGGTAGATTGCAGCCTCAAAAACTTTTTGAGCTCCTGCTACCTTCAAAAGTTCAGCACTTGATTTCGGGAATCAATAATATTTAGGTTCCCAACAGCCGCACCAAAATGTTATCACCAAAATAGGACCCTGATAGGCTGCTAATCAGGAATACTTTGAGTAACTATTTTAAACCAAAATTTTGGCTGAGGCTTAGCCTCCTTAACCCGAGAGGGCTCTCTCACTGGGTTAAATATTTTACTTTGAAGATTAGATGGCTAACTCTATGGAAAATTCAAACAAAAATGTATAAATGGTTGAAATACCAATTAACAAACTTCCATTGGGCTATGGATTCAAAGTGTGTTTCAGTACAATAGTAAGATCAATTTCACATGGAAGTCAGGGCATAGAGGGTTTTAACATAAAAGCAAAACAGAGATATAATGTAAAGAACATAGCCTAAAAACACATGAAGGAAGTTAGAGCATCATCAATGAATTCTAAGTAACATGTGTCTATACCACTGCAAGTAAGTATATGAAGGAAACCATGAGGAAAATCAAATATTAAAACCCTTTCTGAATCCTAAGTAATGAAAGCAACTCTTTGTATTAACCTGAAAACATACAGTCACATATAATAACCCAATGTGCTTGTTTCTTTGAAAATTGCCAACCTTTAGTGCATTACATCTCTTGTCATATATAGAGTTCATTACAAGCTTGGATTCCTTCCTCCATCATGAGGGGAATTCAAATTTCACTTGATCTGACACCTATTGATATTTAAACTATTAATTACAACTAGCTGTTAACTAACAGTTCTAGAGATCTAATACAACTAGAAGTGTAACTCCTTATTATGACTAAACCACATTAACTAAACATTGAATGCATTATTTGACAGCTGCAACCTCATGAGGTCCAATTTGATGAAGCCTCCCACATTGTCACCTTACTGCTGATGATAAATCCTAGAAATTAGGGAACATGTTTCCCTATTTTTAGGTTTAGGATCCTTGAAAATTGGCACATGGGAAAGAGCCTTTATCTTCTCACCCATGATATCTTTTACGAAACTGGAGGAGGTTTTTGTAGTCCATGATGTCTAGAAGAAAAAAACTCTTCTTTTTTTTAAACATTGCTCTAACTGTCCAGAATCTATCCTTGAAAAACACGTGTAAAATAGGAAAAATCTGTTTGTGAAAAACTTCACCTACAACAATTTCGTAGCGCAAGTTTAACCATAAATTTCTCCCACCTCATAACGAATTTGAAGAAAATGAAAGATATTTTTTTAGCTCATTATGTTAGGAAGAAAAGCCTCTTTCAGTTTTCAAAATTGAGTTCTCATCTGCTCAGGAACCCTTCTGGAAGTTGACTAGGAAAAGCAGAAAATAGAGTCTTTTATGCTGAAACAGGGTTTTCCAGTGGTTTCATAGTGTGCTACGAAAACCCCTAGTTCCGAATCCATGATTTCATAGCACGACCAACAAAAATTCTGGGTTTTGCACTACGAAAACTCCTAGGCAGTTTTGTAGCGCATGAAAACCTTGACACAAGTTTGACACATGGAAATTTAGGTGTGATGTGGGATCAATGATAGGCAAAAACAGAGTGTTGACCCTATTTGACAATACCAAAAAGACTCCCTTCTAGGTGTTAGACTCTAAGTCAAACCATGGAAAGACTAGACCAAGACTAACACCAATCCTTTGGAATCAAATGATGTTCAAAATCTAGGAATTTTTTCTTGAGTGATAACAGCAAGGAAATGTTGATAGTTTGTCATTGAGGAGAGAGCATTGTATTCTTGTTGGTGTGATCTTGCTATTTCATGAGGTGAAGAAGGATTGAAGCTGGGAGGATGGCACTGGATCAGACAACTGGTTTGTAATTCTCCTTTCTATAAATAAATCTCTTCAAGTTTTCTCCCATATGATTGTGCAATTGTGAATGCTATCATATTTTCATTATATATCTGATTTTGTAATGTTTATGTTGTAATAGATCATGATGCTTTGATGGTTCTTTGTTGCTGTACTTGTGCATGTACTCTCCAAGCATGTTAACTATGGGGAGGTGTTGCAGGATCTGCTAAAGGAGAGAGAGATCAAGCAAGGGATTAGGCGAAAGTTCTAGGTTGGTTTGATTATCTTTCTCTTATCTGTTACACATAGGAAAAATCTTGAATTGCTTTAAATTGTTGTTTCTAGGGTAGCTGCCAAACCTAGAGGGCTAGCATTCTTTAGGAATACTAGTTTTCCCAGAAACACCTTTGCAGGAGACATTTTGGATGCATGGTATATGCATGTGATTCCTTGGTTATGTGTTTTTATTAGCATGGAGATTTGCCTGTATTAACAACGGTTTCAATCTTTCCTTGCCATATCCTAGATAGCCACGGTGTTATCAATTTCCCACTTATATTTTTAATTGGTGCTAAGGTTCCCTATGGATATGGATTGGAACAAATGCTTTGGAAGCATTTGCAAAATTTGGGTTGAGTTACTAGTTTGTGGAGCCATAGGTTGGGAAAAACGCTATGGAGCCTTTGGTGGGTTGAGTGAGTAGTTCCTGGAGCCATGGTTGAAACAAATGCTTTGGAGCCTTGAAAGGTTATGGGTTAAGTTACTAGTTCCTAAAGCCTTGAAAAACTTGGGTAAATATTGATATGGTTGATGTTAGTGATTTACGAACCATAGAGGTGGAATCATTGTGGTTGAGGGTTGAAGTGGTTTGGCCTTTGGAAGCCTTTTTTTTTTTTTTTTTGGTTTAACCCATGAGATCCCACATTATGGCTTGGAATATGGCGGGAGGGTGATTGGATGAAAGAGATATTTGGTTTAGCCCAATATATGGTCAGGTGGTATGTGGAAGTCCCTGACTTGGTTGGAATTTTCATATGTTAATATGATATATTTTCCTATTATGATCTATGAGAATTGGAAGTGATTATGATGGTGATTTTATGGCGGATTTGCCATGGTTTCTATTCTATTTATATGTTGGCTATATGATGTATTCTATATATCACTCTTGACATGTTTTGATAATTTATTGAATGGTTGATGAATGCATGGCCTAACAAGTATTATTGCATCTAGCTAGAGAGGGATTAAGGCCTTCTTGGTGATTATCATACGAAATTCAAAATTTTATGATCATATATGAATTCATGACTTGTAGCTTATTTATCATATGTTTGGTGAAAGGCATGTTATGGATTAGGCATATTTGGACCAAGTTCTTGCTTGAGTTTTGATTAGTTGGCCTTGTCATTACCTTTGATTGTATTCTGGAAAGTTACAGGGAATTCTGAGCAGTGGCCTGGAGGCTAGCCTGAAAATATGGCACAGATCTCAGAACTCCATCCTCATAACTGGAGATTTTGGGTCATAACCATATTGAAGCAGGATTATGAGTGCAATTGGAGGCTCATAATCACATGCATGTTGTGTTGTGCATGGAATTAGGGGTTAATATTCTGAAACGACAGTTCCAACTTAGGATCTGGTCATCAGAGGTTGTGGTATAACTTCTGGGTGATCAAGTGTACTTGAGGGATGTCTGTAAGTTGTCAGTGTGTCAAATCCACTTCCATAACTATAAATTAGAGGTTGGGTCATGTCACAGTGACACTCATCTTATGTTTACCTTGGCAAGCTAGTAAAAGTGGGTAAATGTTGGGGTGGTGTGTTACATATTGGTATTAGAGCTTCTAGGTTCAAACACTTGGACTGGATGGGTTATATGTGATTGTTATGCATGCATGTCAGTTGTATGCATGCATTGTAGTAGCTATGGTTTTCATGTATATAACCGATGTTACAGTTTGATTTATCATTTATGATGTCGATAGGTTGATATGTTGATGTCATTATATGTGTGTGTGTGTGTCATGCTAATCTGGCCTGATTTGTGCAAATAAGATATCTGTTGTAGCTTCAAATCTCATTCTTTGGGTTTGTGATGCTACACTCATGGCCCAGGGAAACCCCTCTTTCCAGACCTGGTCCAAAAATAAAAAATAGTGTTTTATTCCATATACGCGACATTGCCCTGAGTTAAACACGTGTATACGAGGGTCTGTGTATACCCAACCCACGTATATGTCTTAAAACACTTAAAAAAATTAAATCTCCTTAATTTCGGGTGGAGATCGTGGGTGTTACCTGCTGATCACCTGTTAGTGCTCGTGGCCCAACTGTTCCCAACCAATTCCCAATTAAAAAATACTTTGGGAGAAGTATAAAAAGGCTTCAATGGGAAGGCCTAAGGGAGGAGAGAAGAGAGAGAAAGGTTATTACGCTGAGATTTCCCTGACCAGGTCTGAAGATCCTAGTGCCTCCTGCACTTCCCCCATTTACAGGAAACACTTGTTTCCTTCTGTGATGATGTCCATCTACTACTTGAGATATCATGGAGTAAGTCATGGAAGGAGTTTGTTAAAGGCTTGAGACTGGACGAATCTGGACGACGGTTCTGCTTGGAGCCTGCGAAAGGACGAATTAGGTGAAATTATTACTTTCTGTACTTTATTTGTCTATAATAATAAAAACACTTGTCTTTGTTCCTGTTGAGTCTTGAAAATGTCATTCATTTCCATTATACTTTCACTATTATGTCCATTATATCACCTCCATTTCACCTCCATTTCACCTCCATTTCACTAGTATGTCACCACATTCATCCCACTTTCATTATCATTGGGCCACCTTTATGTTTTTCCAATCTTTATTATTTCTAAGCCTTTTAAGTGAATTTGTGGTTAAACATTAGAAAATAATGTGCATATTCTTATACGTAACAAATGGGTTGAGATTGTTGATATGTGTAGGTTGAAAGGAGGCTTCTAGAAGACTTTTATGTGGCACTCTAAGGCCAAATTCGAATTTGAGTGGAAAGAATTATGGGATCATGAGGATATGTGTCACATCTCCTAATTGTACTGTAACTCTAAGAAGACATGTGTCTTATCAGTTCCTATTTTGATTAGGACTCTAGAGGTAGAGGGAGAGATTCATGTATTCTCATTAATGAGACGGCTTCTCATCTTTTTGTATAAATAGGAGATCTCTCTCCTTCATTTGGAGCTTAGAGTTTGGAGTTCTTAAGTCTTTTTAGCTTGTGAGTTTGTAGTTCTTCCTTGATGGCTTTTAAAAGCTTTGGAGAGCTTTGTTGTACTTTGTAATTTTGAAGAATTTGAATAAAGCTTTGATGTTCTCAACATGGAAGGAGATGTGAAGTAGATGTCATGGAGCACATTAGAATGTAAGGTAGAGTAGATTTCATTTTGTAATTTTGCTTTGATTTCATTATGTCATTTGATTCCTTTCAAGTTGGTAGATTAGATTTTTCATTCATGCAATTTTAATTCATGCAAGTGTGTTCAACCGGTTGATTGTAGGTTAATAATGCACATAGCTTTTTAATGACTAATGACATGACGAAATCATCTTGTCCTTCTGCTGATTTATTTTTTTGAGTTCTAATTCCAACATTGTTATTTCTTTTAGTTTTGTTTTGCTCATTTACTTTCATGCAATTTAGATATCATATTACTCAACTTGTTCATGATTGCTTCCCATAAGGTAGATTGAGCTGAAGGGCAAAGGATCAGAAGAGTTGAAGTAGTGTGATTAGTTTCCTTTATGCAATTTAGATATCATATTGCTTAACTTGTTCATGATTGCTTCCCATAAGGTAGATTGAGCTGAAGGGTAAAGGATCAGAAGAGTTGAAGTAGTGTGATTAGTTTCCTTTATGCAATTTAGATATCATATTGCTTAACTTGTTCATGATTGCTTCCCATAAGGTAGATTGAGCTGAAGGGTAAAGGATCAGAAGAGTTGAAGTAGTGTGATTAGTTTCCTTTATGCAATTTAGATATCATATTACTCAACTTGTTCATGATTTCTTCCCATAAGGTAGATTGAGCTGAAGGGTAAAGGATCAGAAGAGTTGAAGTAGTGTGATTAGTTTCCTTTATGCACTTTAGATATCATATTGCTTAACTTGTTCATGATTGCTTCCCATAAGGTAGATTGAGCTGAAGGGTAAAGGATCAGAAGAGTTGAAGTAGTGTGATTAGTTTCCTTTATGCAATTTAGATATCATATTGCTTAACTTGTTCACGATTGCTTCCCATAAGGTAGATTGAGCTGAAGGGTAAAGGATCAGAAGAGTTGAAGTAGTGTGAAATAGTTGCTTTGCTTTCAGTATTTGAGTTGCTTTAAGTTCAGTTTTTACTTTCTTCAGTTTTCTTTTTATACAGCAGCAAGGATACTGGGTTTCATAGTCACTAGCTCATTGATTGGTTATTTCATTCTATTTTGATTGATGTAGCTGCATATTTACACTTTTGTTTAAGTACTAATTCCATAAATAACATGTTTTAAGATCTTTTGAAGTGCTAAGTTTTGGAAGTTACCATTAGGGACAGAAGCCTTGTCTTGAAATCTCTATCCATACTTGTCCTTTAAAAGTATTCTTAAGACCTTAGAATAGGATTTCCATTTGCATTAGACACTTTAGGAAACCAACAAAAACAAAAACCCAAAACAAAATAAAATCTATAAAACAACGAAGTAAGAAAAAGGTTAACTAAGCACATATGGTGCACCACACTTCATCAGTTTATGATACCCGGATTGATAATTTATGTAGAGAAATTTAAGACGTTAAATTGACTAGACATTTTGGCGCCATTGCCGAGGAAGTGTAATTAGGAGACCTTATTTCTTACATGGAAAAAAAATTAACAATTCTTGAGTATGCTCTCCTCCTGCACTTCGTGTGATCTGGAGGATCAGAAAAAGGATTGTTAAGTAAAAAAAAGAAATAATAATTATTGAGTATGCTCTCCTCCTGCACTTTGTGTGATCTGGAGGATCAGAAAAAGAATTGTTATGTACAAAAAAAAAAGGAGACAAAACAAACTTCAACATTTCAATTGATTCAAAAAAAAAAATGAAAAAAATGAAACTCAACTGCTTTGATAGGTTCAAATTGTCCAAAATTGTCTGGTTATGGTTTGTAGTGGTCTTCAAAACAATGTATCTTGTTTTAATAAGGTTTTTCAACTTAGCTGCGGAAACTGCCCTGATTCCGCAGCTAGTTGAGAATTCCGCAATTGTTTCAAGGTTTAGCAGGTTACAGGCATCCAATGAAAAATCGACCACATGGGCATCTCCAGAATTATCCCGAAATGGATCTTATCCTATTCACCCAGCTTAGATCGATGAAAAACCAGCCTAGGACCTCAGTCAAAGTCCTGTTTATAGCATGTTTTTCTTGAAGACTTTGCTTCCTGAAATTGAAAATCATTAATTCTTCTTATAAAAATTTACAATTTCAGAGAAAAAAAGAGAGAATAAAAACAATCTATGGCTATCCTCAATCTTATCTTTCATTGTGGCCTCAATAAATAAATAAAAAAACGAACAAAAAAAAAACAAAAAAAATCTGCAAAATCCTTCTCTAGTTGTCTGCCTGACATTTGTAATCAGCAGTAGCAAGTCAATGTTAGTGGAAATCTTAAACACTCATCTATATTCCATCCATTACTGGAGTATCATTAGCATTGTTACAACTACTATTTGTTATCTCAATCATTCGAGTTCAATCCCTTAGTCCAGCTGGAGCATCCCTACTGAGACCATAGCTATATGGAGATGCCTGCCAAACATTTGTGAGAAAATCAGTGGCCTTCCTTGCATACCAGTTAGTTTGTAGGTATTTATGGTGCATGACTTTTGCAACAAAATTGTGAACGAAAGAAGACTCTAAAAGCCAAGCTACTTTTCATTTCCATGGTATTATTGATATACATCCAGAGACATGGAAGATCTTACAACTACTGCATTAGAGGCAAATCTTCAATGACGTCTTCCTGAAAGTGAACAAAACAACTGTGAATATGTTGCAAAAGGAGTGAAACATATGTGACTTATGACTATCCCAATTTGAAGAATATTAGAGCGCCGATGGCAGGTCTTCAGGTTGCACTGAAGGAAGAGCAAGAAGGCGTATTTTTGCTGAAGAAATCAAAGAAGACACTAAATAATGGTTAAATCTGTTTGTGCTGTGATTGCATATAAAAAAAATTTCAAAATCAAATTCTACAGGCCGAATGCAGAACAGTAAAAAAATGTTAACTCAGGAAAAACGCAAAGCAACAGAAAAATGTCAAATTTCAAACGCTCAATTTGCCCAAACAGAGACGAATTTGGAAAAACTAAAACATGGGTTTTTTTTCCAGTTGGGTTAGTTAGATAACCCAGAAATCGTTTGAAGAGATTTGTGGCGGTTTGGGAGAAATTTGCGGTTCTTTGGAGCGCATTTTTGACTGCCGCGTGAAAAAAAACGGAATTTTCAATTAAATGAGCAGACAGTGATTTAATTCGGCTCTGTGCTGGCACCTACTCTACCTCTACCACGTCTTCCACCCTTTGCCACCACGTCTTCTACCCTTATGCCACCCATTTGCAAATCATTAACACCTGTTTAACAACAGTCTGAATTGAACACGGCACGCTGTAGTTGAAATACGACTCTCTGTCATAAAAAAAAACTGTTTTTTGATTTTTCCACCCGTCTAAGCATTTGCTCTGCCACCTCTCGATTAATAACCGTTCTAATTAAACAAAACACCTGTTAACAACAATCCAATTGAAGACGGCTCTGTTTTCACTCCCTTACGTGAACCAAGCTTTGCACAAGGATCAAATGTACAGTGCAGAGCGTGTCTTTTAGGGAAAGGAATATTTGAATCTGTTGAATAATTTACCAAATGTTGTTTTGGAAGAGATATAAATTAAGATGATAAGCTGGACGACGCTCCTCCTCTGACTGTTACCCAAGGAAAAATTGTCCCAAAACTGTACCTCTGATTATAAGGACTGCCTTTGAACATTGTGGGGGTTCAGATACTCGTGAATTTTGAAGTAGACTTGAAGCATTTGACTGTTATAACCATTTTGATAACCATGTTCATAGTCAAAGAGCAAATTTTTTTGCTTCATAAAATTTTATCTTGGACAATTTCGAGTATTCTTCATGCTGTACTATGCTTTAAACTTGTTAGTATATAACCATCCGGAAAAGCCGGCAAGTTACTGGAAAACGTTGTAATGGCTACTGCCAGTTATCTTGTTTGTGACTAGAAAATAAACGTTACAATTCCAAGGCAACATGTTTTTACATTTGAAAGTAATTTCTGGCTATCTACGTTAAAAGACAGAATGAACCTTAATAATTCCAAGGCAGCATATCATTACAC
This sequence comes from Pinus tabuliformis, assembly GCA_031772625.1. Taxonomy (NCBI): domain Eukaryota; kingdom Viridiplantae; phylum Streptophyta; class Pinopsida; order Pinales; family Pinaceae; genus Pinus; species Pinus tabuliformis. Next base: position 233,048,124 of record CM062819.1, on the reverse strand, counting down.
AGTTTCTGTAATAAAAAAAAATAAAAAAAATGATGGGGCTCAATGGGAGAACTAAATCAGTTGAACACGCTTAGACTTGGACTTTCTTTAGCTAGATAAAAGGGGCAGTTAGGGATATGCCTAAAACTGATGGTTGACTATTTTTGCCACTTTCCGCAGCTGATTCAACTTTCCGCAGCTGGCTCAACTTTCCGCAGCTGGCTTAACTTTCTGCAGCTGGCTTGTTAAACTCTAGGTTGCAGGTGTCATCAAGCAAAACAAGCCACATGGGTAGCTGGGGGAATGGTAGTACATGGATGGTGTCCTATTCATTCCGTCAAATTTGATGAAAAAGACCCCCGTCAAAGAGAATTCAAGTTGTGTGTTATCACTAAGTCGCCACACTGAGTCGCCTCACTGAGTCGCTGCATGTCAAGAAAAAATAATAGTTTTGAATCAATGAAATGAATAAGTTATTTGCTCACTTTTCTAAAGGTATTGATTAATTTTGGACTGATGATGAAAGATGAATGGCTAACTTTTTATTCAATATTTTTAGCTACAGAACCATGCACATTCCGCAGCTAAAGTCCAATTCCGCCGCTGTTCTCCAATTCCGTAGCCAGAAAAACCTCATTGTTCAAATCAACCTAACTTTTTCATACAAAATCAGATTTTGATGATTTAAGTACCATTGAAAGATCTCAACAAGATCTACACAATGAGAAATCCATCATTTGAGTTTGAAATGGAAAATAATGAAATAAATTGCTGAAAAGAAGCAACATCAACTTGAGGCACTAATTCCAAATCAAGTATAAATTATTTTGATCTTTCCTTTGAGAACTTGTTTCACTAATACAAATTCTTAGTTTTTGTGTGTAAATATCATAACTAGAGAGATTGGCCATCTCTCTCCTTTGATAATCTTACATTCCATTGCAGAAGAAGTATTAGTTTTTTTTGCAGGTGCCAGGAGGAAGGACAAATGACTACAAGAGAATGGTGTCTCTCTAAGAGACCAATTTGTTTCGTAAGAGGATGATCAACAACAAAGAGGAAATATGCTGATGCAAAATCAGATCCAAACACTTGAAAAAAAAACTTTCAGATACTATTGTCGCCATCACATCCATACTTCATAATAAACCATTCACCTCATTCCACTCCATACTTTCCACTTACATTCACATACACTTTCCATCTCTTTTTTTCCATTCATAACCCACAAATAAAAGCAAGAGGCTCATTCATATGCTTATTGCCCATTGCAACTCTCCATTGCCATCTTCCATCTTCCATTTCCTGTCATTTTCATTCCGCAAATAAGCCTTGCTTCAATGCAAACTATTGAGTCCATAGTCCTTTGAGTCTAAGTTCTTTGTAAAAACACCTTGAGGCTTGCATGCCTTAATGGAAAGTCCTCATGCTGACAAACAATGAGAATACATTAATGTCCCTTGTTCGTTAGATCTTCTAGGTGACTCGACATCAACAAATTCATTCGTACCTAGCAAGATGTGTTTGGGCATCTTGACTCTCATTGTCATCAATGGTGAGAGTTCTCGTGTTGACTAGTGGCATACATTAATGGCCACTAAGCCAACAATTTCCTACTATGTTCGACATCAGAAAATCTTTTCACATAGTAGGAATTGTGCCAATGAGTTTTGAAGACATGAAGACTATTATTTTCAGCATTTTGGAGCAGATTCAACAAGTTTTAGTAGAAGCAATAAAAAGTCATCTTATCTCTCTATCCATGACTCCTCTTATTCAGCCACTTGAAGAAGAATATGATCATAAATTTTCAGTCGCTACACATACAACTCATCCATTCCAAGCGGTAAGTGAAGGTACATAATTTTCTAACTTTTGACCATAGAATTCCATAAAAAGCTAGAATGATAATTGTTGGAAAAACATTTCTCTTCCTCATTTCATAAAATTGCCAATACCATCAGTGGGGGGGGGGGGATACATTCATATTCATATCTTGCCATGTCCATATCATATTCAGGAGCTCACATACTTCCAACATATATTAATTATTACATTGCTATTATGAGCATACAATGGCTTTTGAAAAAAGTGTTTAAAGGATAAATTAGATACAAACAAAATCATGGTTGTCACACAAGAACCAACCATCATGCAATCCAATAAAGATATACTTTGCAGAAATAATCAAAATATCATTATGCAAAGTTCAAAGATCAAAATAGAAGGAAACAAAAAAAAAATGGTTGTAACACAAGAACCAACCATGTTGCAATTCAAGTGAAACACTTTGCAGAAATATGAAGTTATCAAATGATATCATGCAAAGTTAAGCCAAAGCTCAAGGATCAAAAGAGTTAATGTAATATATATTGCATGAGGACATACAATAGCTTCAGTTGGGGGGTATGTTGAGTCTTGAAAATGTCATTCATTTCCATTACACTTTCAATATTATGTCCATTATATCACCTCCATTTCACTACTATGTCACCACATTCATTCCACTTTCATTATCATTGGGCCACCTTTATGTTTTTCCAAACTTTATTATTTCTAAGCCTTTTAAGTGAATTTGTGGTTAAACATTAGAAAATAATTTGCATATGCTTATACCTAACAAATGGGTTGAGATTGTTGACATGTGTAGGTTGAAAGGAGGCTTCTAGAAGACTCTTATATGGCACTCTAAGGCCAAATTCGAATTTGAGTGGAAAGAATCATGGGATCATGAGGATTTGTGTCACATCTCCTAATTGTATTGTAACTCTAAGAAGACATGTGTCTTATCAGTTCCTATTTTGATTAGGACTCTAGAGGTAGAGGGAGAGATTCATGTATTCTCATTAATGAGATGGCTTCTCATCTTTTTGTATAAATAGGAGATCTATCTCCTTCATTTGAGAGCTTAGAGTTTGGAGTTATTAAGTCTTTTTAGCTTGTGAGTTTGTAGTTCTTCCTTGATGGCTTTTGAAAGCTTTGGAGAGCTTTGTTGTATTTTGTAATTTTGAAGAATTTGAATAAAGCTTTGATGTTCTCAACATGGAAGGAGATGTGAAGTAGATGTCATGGAGCAAATTAGAATGTAAGGTAGAGTAGATTTCATTTTGTAATTTTGCTTTGATTTCATTATGTCATTTGATTGCTTTCAAGTTGGTAGATTAGATTTTTCATTCATGCAATTTTAATTCATGCAAGTGGGTTCAACCGGTTGATTATAGGTTAATAATGCACATAGCTTTTTAATGAATAATGACATGACGGAATCATCTTGTCCTTCTGCTGATTTATTTTTTTGAGTTCTAATTTCAGCATTGTTATTTCTTTCAGTTTTGTTTTGCTCATTTACTTTCATGCAATTTAGATATCATATTACTCAACTTGTTCATAATTGCTTCCCATAAGGTAGATTGAGCTGAAGGGTAAATGATCATAAGAGTTGAAGTAGTGTGATTAGTTTCCTTTATGCAATTTAGATATCATATTGCTTAACTTGTTCATGATTGCTTCCCATAAGGTAGAATGAGCTGAAGGGTAAAGGATCAGAAGAGTTGAAGTAGTGTGATTAGTTTCCTTTATGCAATTTAGATATCATATTGCTTAACTTGTTCATGATTTCTTCCCATAAGGTAGATTGAGTTGAAGGGTAAAGGATTAGAAGAGTTGAAGTAGTGTGATTAGTTTACTTTATGCAATTTAGATATCATATTACTCAACTTGTTCATGATTGCTTCCCATAAGGTAGATTGAGCTGAAGGGTAAAGGATCAGAAGAGTTGAAGTAGTGTGATTAGTTTCCTTTATGCAATTTAGATATCATATTTCTTAACTTGTTCATGATTGCTTCCCATAAGGTAGATTGAGCTGAAGGGTAAAGGATCAGAAGAGTTGAAGTAGTGTGATTAGTTTCCTTTATGCAATTTAGATATCATATTGCTTAACTTGTTCATGATTGCTTCCCATAAGGTAGATTGAGCTGAAGGGTAAAGGATCAGAAGAGTTGAAGTAGTGTGAATTAGTTGCTTTGCTTTCAGTCTTTGAGTTGCTTTAAGTTCAGTTTTTACTTTCTTCAGTTTTCTTTTTATACAGCAGCAAGGATACTGGGGTTTCATAGTCACTAGCTCATTGATTGGTTATTGCATTATATTTTGATTGAAGTAGCTGCATATTTACACTTTTGTTTAAGTACTAATTCCATCAATAACATGTTTTAAGATCTTTTGAAGTGCTAAGTTTTGGAAGTTACCATTAGGGACATAGGCCTTGTCTTGAAATCTCTATCCATACTTGTCCTTTAAAAGTATTCTTAAGACCTTAGAATAGGATTTCCGTTTTCATTAGACACTTTAGGAAACCAACAAAAACAAAACCCCAAAACAAAATAAAATCTATAAAACAACGAAGTAAGAAAAAGGTTAACTAAGCACATATGGTGCACCACACTTCATCAGTTTACGATACCCGGATTGATAATTTATGTAGAGCAATTTAAGACGTTAAATTGACTAGACAGTTCCTGATAGAAATCTTCTTCATGTTTATGATATCCATGTTATGATTCATATATGAAAGGTTGTTTAATTGTATAACTAACTGCTTTTCAATGTACTATGAAGATGATTTCCTTATAATGTTTAGTCCATATACTGCTCTACTTTCTGGAATTTATTGTTTTACAGGTTGAAGGAGCAAAAGGAACTCCAAGAAGGGTTTGGAACCCGTAAGGCTCTTCCCAAACATAGGACCCCCAGGTACGCCCCTTATCATATAGTTTGCTTATATTAGCATTATGGCTATATGGAATATGTGTTTCTCTGTATAAACAACCTCTGATTTGCTAGGGTTCCAACCCAAAGACCCTAGGGGAATTTGTCCCTTAACAGAATTGGTGACTCTGCTGGGGACACCAATACTGTTGTTCCTAGTTTGGGTTTAATCAAGCCAATCAAGGCTCAACTATCTATTTGCTTGCTGTTGCTGTGTAGTCTGTTCCTGTAGGAACTTGAATTGTAAGTTTGGTCAGTTTCTTCATGTTATCACTCAGGTTGTTCCCCAAAAGTTGTAAGAAAAGGGAATACGACCGAGGTAACCACAGACCAATCTTTTAGATGCAGGTTCTAGCCAATCTGCATCCAGAGAGGGCTCTCTCTTTATGATTTAGCTTTGTTTTGAAGTATGTTAGGCTAGTTATGAAGTACAAGGGTTTGTTTGATTTTTGGATGGTGATATTCAATAGAACAGGGGTGTAAATCTGAGAAGTTCAGTCCATTGGGCTAATGGAGTCTGTGAGGATGAACTGTTGGATATGGTTTCTTTGACAGAGGGTGGTACTACAGAGCAAGGTAATCAACCATGGAACAAATTGTAAGCTGGAATCAGGTGGGATGGAGTCAGGAGGTGAAGGTCAATTAAGAATCCTTCATCATGTTGACAGAGGGAAAGTGGATGAATATTTCCAGGGAGCAGTTAAGTATTCCTTAGCTATATTGAAGATTTAAGAACCAGGGGAAACAAGAGCAATTAAGAATTCCTGCTTATGCTAATTCTGAAGAAAACATAAATAATAACAGAGATTGAACACAGAGTATAGTTATGCAAGTTCTGGGTTATTATTTTTCCCTGTTATTCATATTATGAACATAGGTGATATATAAAACGCAGAAACTGTAAAACATGAGTTAAAAAAGACTTATTAATCCATGAAATAATTTGAGAATTCTGTAACATAGTCCTCTGCCATCAATTCCACATCCAAAGAGTTCAACAACAATGCATTCCAACGGTTTTTTTTCAGAAGGTTTTCAGAGTTACAATGCAGTTCCAGAAATGTATCACCAACCCCTAATACTTTGCTTGGGGAGGTATTTGTACAAAAATGTTTAAAAAATATCTCAAAGAGATAATATCTAGCAATAACTTCTTCTACCTACTTTACAGGAGAATTAAATGATCTTGAAAACAGGGAGAAATAAATGCAGAAGCAAATGCTGCTGTGCTGGCCGCTCATTTGGTGAAATGCGTTGACTGTAAGCTCGGTGAGTCGGCCAGTGGATGTTTCCGTTGATATTCCACGTTGCTGAGTCAACTTTCTCAGGAGCATTTAATTTTGATTTGATAGACCGCAGCTCCGCGAGACTCTCACCCGTTCCTTTTCTCCACTTTGTGATATCTGTTGTATTTTGGGAAAAAAAAAGGTTTGAAACCCACCTACAAGATTCCCAATATGCTTTGCCACCACTGTTCTTCTGGTAACTGATGTCTTAGCAGTTTTCTCAAAGTTTCATCGGCGTCTGTGTACCTGTAGAAGTTAGGCTGGACTGAAAAATGATGTTTCACTTCATGTTCTATGTAAAATAGATATTCCAAGTTGCTGTAAAGAGTTTGGCCACATGGAAGGGTCTTCTCTGCTGGAGTAATTGATGATGCATTTAATTGATCAACAACATGTTTATTCAACCTGAGCTCATACTCAGCTTGTCTCAACAGGCATTCATTGCTTCCCACCAGACTTGGCAAGCCCCTTTCATGCAAAACTGCAAATCTTTCCATAAAAGAGTCTATCTCCACCTGCATATCCTGGCTCTTCCTCTCCAAATTCTGCATCAGGGTTCTCATGGTCAAAACTCTTTTGATTGTTAGAATGGTGGCTGTCCTATCTCTGATGTCCAGTGCTGCTAGTTCTACATTGGTCTTAGTGTTCAAAAGATTGTATTAACCTATTGGCTTGTTCGGGCATATGTCCCAATAAATTTCCGGCCCTGTGAATTTCTACCTGGGCTGCTACTATCAAGTCAATCTGCTCATATATAATTTGAATAGATCTCCAGAAATTACTAATGGATTCACTAATGTTAGCCCACAAAATGCCCTTGATCTCTCCAAGAGGCTTATCTAAAGAGAGGTCCTTTTCCAATGCTTTCACTTTGTTCTTTAATGCCTTCACCTCTCTTGTCTTTTTTGCCACAGTCATTTTAGATTTGTCATAACTTACCTCTAACTTTGCCAATTTTTCTTTGGCTTCTTTCAATTATGATACTTGGAGTTTTAAATCCTCCATAACCTTTATTAACTCCTTTGTGGTCATGGTAGTGCTACTGCCTGTTGTTGTTGTTGTTGTTGCTGAAGTACCTAGTGCTGTTGTTGTTGGGCCAGTGGGAGGAACTATTGTTGTAACTGTGGGGGGAGCAGTTGTAACTGTTGGAGCAATTTGAGATGGCTGGGAGGTTGACACTCCCTAATTTTCCTGTAATGCTTTCTCCAATTCCTACTCTGTCTCATTTAGTCTTTGATTCATTCTCATCAGCAAGTCCATCATGTCCTCCTCTGCTTTTTCTTGCACAACCTCTGTAGTTTTTGGATGCATAGTAATTGGCAACTTTAATTGTTTCCTGAGAGCAGCAATGTATTCTTCCTTCTTTTTCATCAATGCTTTTATTCCTTTGGCATCCTTAGGATCATGTCCCAGCTCAATGATAATTTCCTCCAAGGACTTTATCCTGTTGTCCTTAGCTAAAGAATATGCCTTTTCCAAATCTAGTTGGGCAGATGTGTTGTTCAATGAGTTCTGCAATTTCTGAGCTAAAATTGCCTTATCTGCCAATGAAGAGTAGACCATCTCCCCAGTTTGCTTATGCAGCTCAATCTAGTCCATAGGGTGAATTTCTTTGGTAAGGACCTCCAAATTTGTTCTAATGTAGTCATCTGTTGACTGTGGCTACTGCACTTTAGGCCTAAAGTGGCTTAAGATCATTTTTCCTTCTTTAATGTCATATGCAGATATTAACCTTTGTTGTTTGGTGGGGGTCATATTGAGAAACTGATCATAAAGTTACAGTATTATTGGCTCATTCTGGGCCTTGATGTCCATGAATGTTCTTTTGATATCAGAACCTTGCTTGCTTTGTGGCCTTGTGGAGGAAACTTCCACACTATGTTGTTTCTCCAATTCTTGCCTATGAGAGCTGGTGGGTGTTTCTACCATCGGGGATGTTTGTGGGCTGGTTTCCCTCTCGCCTCTTGGACTTTCTATGATTTCCTCAATAATTTCTTCTTCAGGTAGAGGATTTATTCTTTGCATTTTTCCCCTGGTTGCTCTGCTGGTCCACTTACAGGTGTGGTATCTTCTCTGTCCCTTTTCTTTCCCTTTTCCTCATTTAGAGGAGTCTGTAGTGTTGGTACCTCTGGTGTCTTGGTCTGGACAGGAGGAATTTGCCCTTGGCCCTGTTCCTTTGATGATGCTGGCTAATTTGACATTATGTGTTGCTCTGAATCCAACACTTCTTTGCCCTTAGTTGTCCTTGCAGCTAGTGTAGTGCTTTCCCTGAGTCAGTCCTTACAGCAACATTTCTTCAACTTGAACAATGATTTCGTGTTGTGGGCTTGCCTGCAACAGGTCGCTTTCTATCGACATCAACACATTATCTAGAGAGATGACTTAGAAATCGTCAGTACCTTGAAGTCTGCATGCATCAATGGCAGGTTTCTCGCCTTTGACGTCAGTTTACATCATTGACTCTCGATCGAAGGATTCCGTGAAATGTTCGACATCAATTCATTCATTCACATCTCATGGATTGTACTGGGTACTTTGAGAACCATTGACATTACTGGTGGTCTCTCTCACACTTGTTAACAGTTTACATCATCGACTGGTAATCAGGTGGTTTCTACCATGTTCGACATCAACTCATTCATTCGCATGGCTAGAATCGTACCAATTCGGGAAGCAGAAATGAAGACCCTGGATCTAGTTTCCACCATCCAGGCTGCGAGGAGTTTTGTATTCATTATCTAAGTAGACTAATCATAAACAGATGGCTGTGCCCATACTGTGTCTACAAAAGTCTATGATTATGATGTAATGCAAGATCATTCCTGTATCAGAGTAGTTAGTCTGTTAGTTAAAGTTTTGATCTGAGTATGGGAATGCCTACCTCAGTGATGATATAATATTATACATGTATTTTGTGTTGAAAATTGTAGGTTCTGACCAGGCTCTCCACGAGATAATCCTTGAAATGATAAAGCGCTTCACCCTTCCTAGATAATACAAAACCCTAATCTATTACAGGCTTCGCAGTTTAGGGGGCAATCTGTTACACTAAAAAATGTCACCATGACTATTTACAGTTAGTATGGCTCTATCAACAGTCATGCTATCCTCCTGGGCAAGTCTTATGCCTCTGCTCTCCATGTCAAACTCCAAAAAGAGAGAAAGTCTTTATAAATGTGTTTATCTCTGGGTACGCAGGTTCTCTCCACCTTACCTGCGGGTACGCACCCAATGTTCACAAAAACTGCGTACTTGTACACTCTGTATGTAAAGGGGCAGGTGCGTCCCCCTGTAAAGGTCAAAATGCACAAGTTTCATCTTTAAAAAGTTACTTGTGGTCATTTCTAGAGCATTCTAGAAGGTTGTTCGACGTGTATTGAGCGCCTCCAGATGGTTCATGTACCCCTATCAAAGAGGAACTTATCCCATCAATAAGGGAGCTATCCCATCCAAAGAGGGGATTATCCCATTGATGGTGGACCTGATTAACTTCCTCTTGAGCACTATAAATACAGGTATTGGGCCAGAAGGAGGAGAGGTTGGAAGCCAAAGATTTCTAAGGGTAGATGCTGCTGGAATTAGGACTCCCATTTAGAAGCTTGTGAGGAGAGATTGCCATCTTTGTTTGTTCTATTTGGAAGTTGGTGAGCTTTGTCAAAGTAAAGGAGAACTCTTGATGGACCCTGGGAGGGACTTGCACAACACCAAGGCTCAGGTTGTAATTGTTCCTTTTGTTTCCTATTAATGCAAATGATTCCATTCTTCTCAATAACTTGTTATTTATGAGTTGTTTCATGTACTCCTTGGTCTATGTGTTAAATATGTTTTATTCTATGAGATTATCAAGTGCTATTTAATCGTTTGATTGTTAGTGGATGCAGGTTTCAAAGTGAAGGAGGAGCTCATCCTGATCAGCGGAGCTGGACTGCTACAACAACGCTGGACTACAGGTAGGATCTAAACACTTGGTTTCTTATATAGTAAATGCATGTTTAGAGAAGGATTGCTCTTGTTTGTCTTGTTTGTCACTAGAGAGTCTTAGGCTCCTAGGGAGGTTGGTTGTGTCCGCACTATCGACTCTTTTTGCCTGACAAAATGGCGACTCCACTGGGGAATCCATTGATGTGAAAATCTTTTCCTTTGTATGCAACTTTGATCTGAGAAAAGTCATTTATTTTCTGGTTTTTGGCTCTGTGACTTTGCATTTGGGTGGGTTAGCTTAGGGTTAGATTGAATTTAGCTTTTCTTGGTTTTTTCAGTAGGACGCACCCTCTGAGTATTGCACAGTGCGTCCCTGTACGCACTGTTTCTGTGTGCACAGAGCGGGCCCGCACCTGGCTTAACTGGTTGCCTGCGTCCCCTGCTAAAAATTAAGAAATTTCCATTTTTTGCATTTTTTCTCTTGGATTTTGCTTTTTATTAGTTTTTACTGCCCAGATCCATTAGTCTCTTGTCAAAGATCTTCACCTGAACTTGTTTCAATAGCATTGAGTATTTTAGTGGATTTCATAGAAGTTTAAGCCCTAGGGTTTGATTTTTGAGTAGGTCTTGTAGTGACTTTGGCGGTAGAAGTTGTCAAGCCTTAGATCTCTCTGGTTTTGTCAGCCTTCTTAGAAGTCGGACCTGTCATAAAGTCTACCTGTGAGAGTAACTTACCTTTGAGTTATCTCTTTGGCAAATTTCGAAGTGCTTGTTGATTGAGTATTGAATTCCATTTTACAAAAAGAACAAAAAGATTTGAGTTTTGTTTTGACTGGTCTTTTGATTCTGCATTAGCTGGTCCTTGACTTGATTGTGGTCAAGTAAAACAACCTAGAATCATCCTTGTAGGCTTTTTCCTCGTTAGGTTTGCTTACAGTAAATTTCTTTTTGATTTGCTTGTGAGTCAAGTTTTCATAGATTTTATAAGTTTTGAGATTGATTTTTGTTAAAATAGATTTATATGCTTTATTAAATAAGAGAAAATACAAAAACATCTCCTTTGAAAAGTTTTGTTTCAAGTAGCTTTGAAGAATTTTGAAAGAAAAGAGTTTTTCGTGCACGTAGGGAGTGGTCATGTTTGTATGCTTGGAAAGATAAAGAGAATTGTTTCTTTGATTGTCTTTACTAAGAAAGTTGTTTTCTATAAAATTTGCATTTCTCAACTCTCTTAGTTAAGAATTTCATTGAAAGAGAAAGTAGCGTAAATCATCCTAGGTGCATCTTTGTAGTGGTTTGAGTCGAGTCTACACACCATTGGTTTCACTTCCGCTACCCTTTGTCTTTAAGAAAAACCATAAAATTAACGCCTAAAGTAAAATCAACGTAGTAATTTTTATTTACTAGGGCTCTGAAACACCAATTTAGATCAGGCTAGTGTCTTGGAGTAGGAGAGTAATTAACTCTCCAAGACAACAAAACCAAACAAGTAGCTTATCTTGTGATAGAATAAATCCAATTGTCTCATTTGTACTCTGGGAAAGCTCCTCTTAAAGGAGAAGCACGAGCTCATGTCCGAACCAGTGAGGGGATCAATCCTCACTCGTTGGGAACGACGCCAGACACGCACGTATTACAAACGGTAAACCTCGGATTAACCATTGTCGAGGAGCCAGGGGTCACTTGTCGGTAAACCTTGGATTATTGTCAAGGAACCGACAAGGGGATTGAGCTTGATACTCTGCCCTTGCGTTCTGTCGGAGTGTAGACTGTTCCCCCAGGTGCATTTGTTGCGGTTGGTAACCTTAGTGACCATTATCTTTAGGATTCTACCGAGGTGACGGTGGAGGGAAGATCCCACTGTACCTGGAGCAGATGTCGGCTAGACTCACTTGGATTTTCCAGGGGGTTCACTTCACTCGAGATGGTTAAAGTGGAGGAACTTGTGCCGGTCTATTCATTAAGCAGGTTGCCGGGGTAACTGTTCCACCCGCCACTTCTGTACTAAATCCAGCGATGTTGGGTTTCATCTCCAACTAGCGTTTTTGGTCTGGAAGGCTACTGTTTGTGCTTGGTTTGATGGCCTAGATTCTTTAGGCGTGTGATTCAAATTGTTTGGTTCTTTAGAGACTTTAGGTGGTTTGATTTGAGATTTTACTTTGTTTTCGTGTGTAGTAGTTAAAAGTTTTTAGCTGTGGTGGAATTACCAAGACAGTCCCATAGACTTCGGGGCCAGTCTCCTGAAGTTGTTTCTGTGGCCGAATTGTTGAGAAGATCCCGTAGACTTAGGGGTGAACCTCCTCGAGACGACCCCAGTAATCTAGAAGGTTTGAAGGTCCTTGTAACTCCTCCTAGTGGCAGTAGAGTAGGTTCACCTGAAGAAGGAGAATCTTCCTTGGTAGTCCATTCAGATTACCAAGGTCTAGAGATAGGTTATAATCCCGAAGCTGTTACAGTTTATGAGCTTGTTGGTAGTTTTTCGTCTACTAGTGATACAGGCGAAGAACCTGAAATATCTGAACCTGTTACTCCGACTTCTAGTGTTCCGGATTCACCAAGAGTAGAACGAGTTATCACCGAAAATCTTCCTACTGGTCTGATTGCTATCGAAGAACTTGCTCCAGAGGAAGAAATAGGCGTCTCTAACCTTGAAGATCAACTTACTATTGAACTCAGGGAGCGTGAATCTATCTTTTACAGTCCTCTTAGAAGTACTACTTGGTACCTTTCGTTAACCAATTATTTAGACAACTCAGGGGTAGGTTTTTCTACACCTCGTACTCCCTTCCCACCTAGAGGTATTTATACTCCTGTAAATATGTCTGGTCAGTCGTCCGTGTTTACTCAAAATCTTGAATCTTTCTTACACGGCGGTCCTTCTGTTCCCACTGGGTATCAATCACTTTCTGGTACCTTTGCGGGGGCATCTCCTCAACCCATTGATCATGGGTTATTAGCTGGAAGCAGTGGTAATATGCCATTGGGTGTAGGAGACATTTACATGATGTCAGGTTCAGTTCCCGTTTCCCAACCTCAGGGTGGCCAATTACCGCCTGGGGGGCAGCCTCAGTTAACGCCTGGGGGGAAACCTCAAGGTACACAAATCATGTCTGGGGGGCAACTTCAAGGTCAGTATGTACCTATGGTGCAATACATGCCTCAAGGTCAACCCCAGCCTCAATATGTACCCCAGGGTCAACCTCAGTATCAACCTCAAGGGTATCAACCCCAAGGATGGCAACCTCAAGGGTATCAACCCCAAGGATGGCAACCTCAAGGGTATTTACCTCAAGGTTATCAACCTCAAGGTCAATACTCGAGTCAAGGTTATCAACCACCTTAAGGTCAGTCATATGTTCAAGGTATGGGAACTGCACCTTTCAATTATCAATCCTATCCTCAATCCGGTTATGGATCTCAGTATCCTCAACCTGTTACGGGTCAATACCCCGGAATGTTAGTATGGGATCCATCACAGGGTCAACAGGTGTTGCAGCCAAGTATACAGTTGGTACCTCAAGCTGGACAACCCGTAGTTTCTGGTCCTCCCCAGCAACCGCAACCTGTCCAGTCAAATGTTCAAACTTCTGTAACTTCGGTAGTTACTCAGCCGCCAATTGCACCTAGTACTCCATCTCAAACGGCTGCTGCAACTACCGCTACATCTGCCACACTTACTTCTGGAGTATCAACAGCTCCGGTTTCTACTGTCTCTGCAACCACTCCTCAGACATCTTTACCATTGTCTGGATCTACGATTCAAACCACGGTCCAGATGCCTACATGTCAGCCTGGTATAAGTACGGTTGTCACTACTCAACCTCAATTTGTTCATCAACCGTACCAGGGACAGTACCAACATGGGCAAGCTGTCCAACAACCGGTTTACCAGTATCAACCGTATCCTGGGTACACTTATCAACAACCTCAACAACCCCAGTACGGTCCGGTTAATCCTGGTTTTCCAGGAGGATATAATATCCCTAATGCGACTCCTATTCCTAGTTATCCTGGATATCCTCCTCTTGGGACTGGCCTTGTGACCCAGAGTTTTAGAGATCCTAACCGGCAGTTAACGTTTATCGCAACTTTGGATTTACCAGACTTGACGCGCCTAACGAACGATCCAATTCAATATCTTCCGTTCTGGCCGCCAATGCCAAATAAGTTTCCCAGTGATATACCCAAGTTCGAAGGTAAGTCTGGAGAGGATCCGTCCAATCATGTGATGACTTACCATCTCTGGTGTGCTTCAAATTCTATCTCGGATGATTCGATCCGTTTACATCTTTTCCAGCGTACACTCATTGGTCTCGTGGCCAAGTGGTACATTGAGTTACCACGGGCCTCTTTTTACAATTTCAGCCAGTTAGCTACCTCGTTCCTAACTCACTTTCAGTTGCCGGTCAGATACGATAACGACACGGAGTTATTAACTTCACTAAAACAATCGACGTCCACGTATATTTCTGATCACATTCATGAGTGGAGACGTCGAAGAAGGCTAGTGAAAGTTTTTATTCCGGACCAAATCTTAGCTGAATGGTTTGTTAAATCATTATTACCGAAGATTACTGAAGATGTAGCTAAGGCCGGAGTGGTTACTGAGGAGCAAGTCATTGCTCAGGCGCAGTACCTTGACTTAGTTTACACTCAGTCGGGTACGTTACACGAGAAGATTCCAGATCTTCCAAAATCGAATCAAATCGTTGCTGCTCCTTCGGGATCTCATGCCGATGATGGTATGATTGGCATCGTGAATACAAAGAGCAAGAAGAAGTCTTCCAAGAATTCTACTACTCCTATAATCACTTTACCTGATTCCCCGACAGGAGAGTCTTCTCCTGAACTTTCCGCCAATATTCACGCCGTAGAGTCATCTACGGTCAAATCAAAAAATGGTGGGAAGAAGAAAGGAAAGAAGAAGGCTAAAGCAGATAAGGCTCCGAAGGAGAAAACGGAAAAGTCGGAAACCAATGACGAAAAGCGCAAACCTCGATATCCTTGTCTTATTTGTGAAGAGGATCATTTTACAAGAGATTGCCCTCATCGGGCCGAGGTTGTGAAAATAGTCAAAGGTTCTCCCACTCCTGTTGTGTTAAAAAATCCATTTCCAGAGCAGGAGAATAAGATGATAGGTTCTTCCTCGACTGCCAGTGAAGAACCCATTTTGATGATGTCTCATGTGAGGATTGCGACTCGATCGCAAGATTATGGTAGTAAGAATCCTGTTGATGGTAAAGAAGCAGAATCTTCTCATTCTAATCCATCAACCTCAGCTCCTGGTTCTGATCCACTACAGATCGAAAAACCTAACCCGGACTTAGTAATTAAACCGCCCGCCAAGGGTGTACTTCGAAGGTCTGCTTTCAATCCACATGCGATAGCAGCCCAGAATTACAACATTGTTGAGGACTTAGCTGTTTCACCCTCAACAATGTTGGCGTTAGAAGTGTTGCAATCATACCCAGCACAACGAAAATTACTTTTGTCGGCTATCAGAGCTGTTGATGTTCAGGACCCGAACCTGATAATCTTCGATCTAGAAAATAGTACACCGCGTCTACCCCATCAAATGGCTTTCCAAATTCCAGTGATAGTCAAAAACAGGCCTATTCATCGGACTGTGATTGATGAGGGCGCTTCTACGTGTATTATGTCGATTCAATGTTGGAGATCGCTTGGTTCTCCTTCGTTGAACCAATCCCCGACCATCCTCAGGGCCTTTGATGGTCGTGGGTTCCGTCCGTTTGGTATTCTACAGGAATTTCCTATAGGGGTAGAAGGTAAAACCGTTAGTCTAGATGTGGAGGTGGTTGATGCCCCTCTAGACTACAACCTTCTTTTGGGTCGAAGTTGGTCATATGCTATGACAACGGTCGTTTCATCGGTCTTCAGAGTAATTAAGTTTCCACATAAATGTAAGATCGTGACGATTGATCAGCTGACATACTTTTCATCCGACCCAGCCTCTTCAGGGAGTATCCAGCATGTCGGTAAGACGACAATCCCTTATAGGGACGTTGGCGTAGGTTTAGTTAAAGATTCCGGTTTACTGGGAACTTTTCCTTTCCCTCCAATCAACGCAGACCCTTCATTTGCATCAATTCATATGATTACATCAGAAAACATTATTTATGATGATCCTTGGATCGTCCCATCTGAATCTGAGATAGACTCATTCGGTGATGCTATGCCTTTGAGTCCATATGAAATTGCTTATGAAGCTGTCATGTCTTTTACTGACTCGCGTTCAACCGAGATCGACCAAATGAATGTGGTCAGTGAAGAATCACTTTTCACGTCAACCTTAGAACGGATAGCGTTTCCCGAAGTCGTGTCATCTGACGAACAACTTCGCGAAATCCTAAGTGTAGACGATCTACCATGGGAAGATCTCCATCACAGATCTTCGTTTTTACCTAAGGATGATGCTTTTGAAAATGATTTTTCATCTATCTTTACCGCTGAATATGTCAAAGACGCTCAGAATCCAACGAAACATTCTGATTCAGAGTTGAATTTAGGGAATATTTCTTGCACTATTCCCATTGATATTTCAGTGAAGCCTGGAATTGAGGAAAACATTCATATAGGTGCCTCATGTACAGAAGATGAAATCCAAACTTACAAGGCCCTATTCCAAGAATTCCGCGATGTGTTTGCCTGGTCTTACGAGGAAATGCCGGGAATCGACCCTGCCATTGTTGTTCATGAAATAAAGACCTATCCGGATGCTAAACCCGTCCGGCAACGATTGCGTCAGATTCACCCTCGGAAAGCGGCTGCGATTAAAGCAGAAGTTGAGAAGCTGTTGAAAGCAGGTTTCATTTATCTAATCCCGTTAACGGATTGGGTATCGAATATTGTTCCGGTCAACAAGAAACAAGGAACAATAAGAATCTGTATCGACTATAGGGATATAAATCGAGCTTGTCCAAAAGACAACTATCCTACACCTTATATCGATCGAATTATTGATGATTGTGCCGGAAGTGAAATGTTTTCCTTCATGGATGGTTTTTCGGGCTATAATCAAATCAATATTCTGCCTGCCGACCAACCAAAAACGGCATTCATTTGTCCATGGGGGACATTTGCTTATTGCAAATTACCTTTTGGGCTTAAGAATGCCGGGGCCACTTTTCAACGGGCGATGTCTTATGCATTTCATGACATCAAGCACATTGTGCAACCGTACCTCGATGATTTGCCTGCTCATTCTTTACACCGAGCTGATCACCTTGTCCACTTACGAGCAATTTTTATGAGGTGTAGGCATTATCGAATTCGGTTGAATCCCCACAAGTGTGTGTTCTGTATAGAGACGGGTCGATTGCTGGGATTTGTTGTTTCAAAAGACGGCATTCGCGCCGATCCCTCGAAGGTCGAAGCTATCATCAAATTGCCTCCTCCTTCGAGTTTGCGCCAACTCCAAAGTTTGCAAGGGAAAGCGAATATTTTACGCCGATTCATTCCAAACTACGCCGAGGTCACTAAAGGTTCTACACAGTTGTTGAAACAGAACGCTCAATTCTTTTGGGACGAGATTGCCCAACAATCTTTTGATGCACTTAAACACGCATTGACCCATGCACCGTTGTTGCATCCTCCCAACTATAACCAGGACTACTACTTATACCTCGCAGCTTCACATTCCACCATTGGAATGGTGTTAGTTCAAGAAGATGAATTCGGAGCGGAACATGTGATATATTATCTTAGTAGGACATTAAACCCCACTGAGCTAAAATATTCGCATGTGGAGAAATTGGCCCTGGCAGCCGTTCAAGCTGTCCAGCGTTTTTGTCAGTACATTCTTCGTAAAACTACAGTTATTTCGGATTGCAACCCTATGATTTAGATTTTGACAAAACAACTGCTAGGGGGCAAGTACTCTAAATGGATCGTTATCCTGCAAGAGTTTGACTTGGAGTTTGAAAAGTCCAAGTCTAAGAAATCCTTAGATTTTGCGGAATTGATGTGTGATTTCCCGCATACTGACACAGAAGCTGTGGCAGAGGAGTCCATTACGGATGAATCTTTGTTTCTTATCAGTACTTTAGATCCATGGTACGGGGATATAATCATCTATCTCCAAACCCAAACCTTTCGTCCTGAAGCTTCAAAGTCAGAACGTCGAAAAATTCGGTTTCAATCCCAGCAATACAAGATTATTGGAGATACACTTTATCGCCGGGGGGCAGACTTAGTTTTTCGACGTTGTTTAACTCACGAAGAGGCTGAGAGGGTTTTGAATGATTGTCACTCTGGAGCATGTGGCGGTCATATGTCTGGGTATGCCACAGCTCAGAAGGTGTTGCGCGCTGGCTATTTCTGGCCGTCTATGTTTAAAGATTGTATCATTGCAGTCCGGAAGTGCCACAACTGTCAAGTGTTTGATCGCAAGACGCGTGCACCGCCTGCTCCCCTCCATCCCATAATTGCCGTTGGTCCATTCGCCAAATGGGGTATCGATTTTATTACTTGTAACCCTCACTCGGCCGGGGGGCATGCGTATATCATCCTCGCGGTTGATTATTTTACTAAATGGGCCGAGGCGATGCCTACATTCGACGCAAGCGGAAAAACATCTGCAGTTTTCGTATTCAATCATATTATAACTAGGTTTGGTGTCCCACAAGCAATCATCACTGACCATGG
Organism: Pinus tabuliformis; assembly: GCA_031772625.1. Taxonomy (NCBI): domain Eukaryota; kingdom Viridiplantae; phylum Streptophyta; class Pinopsida; order Pinales; family Pinaceae; genus Pinus; species Pinus tabuliformis. The sequence continues at coordinate 233,029,512 of CM062819.1, read as the reverse complement.
GAGCCATTTTCGAAACATCATGATGACTGAGTTTACAAGCCAGCTTGGTTTGCGCCACGATAGCTCTACTCCTTATTATCCGCAAGCCAACGGTTTGGTTGAGTCTATCAACAAAGTTCTCGTTATCATGATCTGACGAACCATTGGTATTCATCGGTCGAATTGGCAGAACATGTTATTTTCAGCGCTATGGGCATACCGAACCTCAGTGAAAACTTCAACAGGGTTCACTCCTTTCCAGCTAGTTTATGGCTTGGAAGCTGTGTTACCATTGAATGCGAAATCCCATCACTTCAAATGGCTGTCGAATTACTTCCAGCTACTTCCGAAGAGGAGAAGCGTTTATTATACTTAGCTAAATAAGATGAGACTTGACGTGACGCTGCATTGGCAATCGAGACTCACGTGAACCGAATGAAAGCTCAGTATGATAGAAATGTGACCCCTCGAAGCTTTTCGGAGGGAGACCTAGTGCTATTATATGATCAAGCTAACGATAAGCTAGGTGCTGGAAAATTCGTTCCTATGTGGCATGGACCCTACATTGTAAAGCGAAAGCTAGCAAAAGGGGCTTATGAGCTGGTAGATTTTGATGGGGACTCTTTGGGTAAACCCAGAAATGGACTTTACCTAAAGAGGTATTATGCTTAAATGCTGGGTATGGAGAGTTTTTAGATAGGTTAGGTTTTCTTTCTAGCTAGTATGTTTGTTAGTTTAGTTAGTGTGCTTAGCTTAGAAAGTGTGTTTTTTTTTCGTCGTTATTCTGGCTTATCTTGGTTTTACTCTTGATATTGCAGATGTCGACGCCTCTCCAAACATACATTGGATTTGCTGATGGTGCTTGTCGTAGTACACAGAATATCTCTTCCGCAGCTTGGGTTATCTATTCGCCCTCTGACGAGTTAGTTTCTATGCATGGGGTAAGCCTCGGTCAAATGACGAACAACATTGCAGAATATAGTGCAGTGGTTGAATTATTATCTGGATCTATTTCATTTGGAATTCGACGTTTGATAGTGAGGTTAGATTCTGAACTTGTTGTATTACAGCTTAATAGAGTATATGCCATTAGAAATCCTGTGTTATTAAGGTTGTTTTTGAGAGTGCGTCTCTTGGAACGTGAATTTGATTACATTGAATATCAGCATATTCCAAGGTCTTTAAATACATTAGCAGATGCAATTGCTTCTCGAATGTTGGACAGACATTTACGATAACCATGCAAGTAAATTTAAAAACATTTTATCACATATGTTAAACAAGATAAGCCGGTAATAGTGATATATATATAGATAGGAGTGTGTCAAAAAATATACATCGTCTTCGATCATAGGTTGAAAAACACCTTATGATCGGTAAAAATGATAAGTACAAAAAGCCAAAAATGTCATATGTGTCTACAAAAGTGACTAGCCAATCACTGGTGGTGCTCTCTATACGAGACCACTGCCCGCGCTACCCTACACAAGAACCTCCTAAAAGGTCCTGGGACTACGACCACATAGCGCTGAAGTCGAATGGGAATGTCATCTATGGTGGTCTCTGGTATATCCGCCGTCAGACGCTCTAGATCCTGTTCCAACTCGGCTAAGGTCTCTGCGGCCGCATCCTGTGGGGGTGGTGCTGGTACAACTGGTACTCTCCTCTCAAAAGGCCGGAGGTTGGCTGGGCGCTGTGGACCAACATCTGCATTTTGAAAATTTTTACTGTCATTTTTGAGACGATATATATAAAAAACAAAAAAATTATATAATTTGAAAACTGGTGAAAAATAAAGTACCTCTGTCGTCCCATTGTTCTCCCTGTGGAAGAACCATGTCCGGATCACCTCGAAAATCTACTCCGGCATACGGAAAGTCCTGGATCGCAAAAACCTGGTCCTCTAACCAGTGAAAATAACCATCAGGGAATCGAACGACTGCCGCGCCCTCGTCAGGATGCCGGGCCATCACCGTAGCCCATCGTATCAGCTTTGGCTCCCGAGGACCCAAGATATCAATAGTGAGTTGCTGAGGGATCAGCATCGGAACTCTCTCTAAGGCAAAGCTCACAACTAGAGGCCCATATCCAAAGGTCTTCAGTTGTCCGTTCTTTTCCCTAGTCAGTTGGCCCTTCATATTGGCCGACACAGCATCGCACCAGTTGAAGATGGTGCCTCGGAAACAGTCAATCGCCATCCGCATTTGGGACCCGATGGAAATATGTAAAGCGGCTGCACCGCAAATTCTGGTAACCGTGAAAGCTATAACCTTCAGTTCACGCCAAGAGATGTATTTGATTTCTACGCCTTTCGCATGGATTTGATTGGGTATGCACCAGTCTGCCCGGAGACTAGCAAGGGATTGGCCACTTGGCCTAGTCCCGGCTAGATTGAGTTGCTCACCCCTATTTGGTAAGCCAGTGAGAAAGTATATGTCAGAGGGCTCTATCTCGAGCTGGTGCCCTCCGATGTAAAAGCATTGCTCATGAATGTTCCATCTCTCAACCAGCCACTCCAAGAATCTCACCTGAGCCCTCATGCCAGGTATGGCCCAGTATTTATATAGTCCGCATGCTTTTAGGGCATCAATGGAAGGTTGGTGATTAATTGCGGCTAAATCAACGTCTTCGTGCTCTCTTTCTCTCCAATCCAACATGGTGAGTGCCCTACACACCAAGAAATAAAGATTAGAATTAGTTTGGGAAAATTCAAATGGTTATTTTTGGGGTTTGGGGTTTCAAATTCCGCCCTTCGCGGGGGATGCACCCCGCGTTTAGGACACAGAGCGTCGGGACGCAGCTGGCCTGAAGGTGGGCTGCGTACCCCGACCTTTTTCCTGTGTGGGAAAAGGTCGGGGGACGCAGGTCACCCTTAGGGCACCTGCGTACTCCGTAGAGCGGATTTTAAAACCTAAAACCCCCCAAAAACCAAAACTAAAACCTAAAACAAGATTTTAATCGGATGAAATTGAAGAGGAGGATGTTGTGAAATACCTGGAAGAGACGGCGTTCGATTCTGACGGTCGGATTCTCCGCAGTGACCACGGGAAGTTTCTTGCCAAAAGCCCTTTTTTTCAACCTCAACAGTAAAATGGTAAAAATAACATGGTAAAAGGTCTTTTTATAGGTTTTTTGGATGAATGAATGCTAGGTTTGTTCATTTTTCACCATGGAAGGATATGTTTCAATGTATTTTTGCCTATCTTAAACAGGTATGAGTAATGTGTCGTTTTTGTGCAGGACAAAGGGATTTAGAGGGAAAATTGTCATTTTTCACAAACCAAAATATCAGAGTCATCTTTTAAGCCCTTTTCTGACTCCTAAAATATGAAAAGATTGCCGAGCGTTTCTTTTACACTCGTTAAAATGGAATTAAAAGACGGTCCCCTTATAGCCCTTTTCTGACCGTAAAAACATGAAAAGGTTGCCGGGTTTTTGTCGTTTCAAACTCGATACTGGAAACAAAACGACGTGTCCTTGATCGCTTTTTACTTTTCAGGTCAGTGGCACTAATTATGAAAGTACTCCTTGGTCGCAAGATCAAGCGGTCCCCCCAGGTATTATTTTATACTTTTTCGGGCTTGAGGGACACAAATCTACGAAAAAGTTCAACTTGGAGTCTTCTTAAGTTTTTCAGACTCTCTAAAATTTAAAAACGCCGAGTTTCTCCTATACTGGGCTCGTTAAAATTTCACAGTAAAGGACCTGTTCAATTACAAACAGGAACGAACCACTCCTTCCTAGGGTTCGAATCAAAACTAGGTTGGACTCATCCGAAGGATGAGCTTATAATCAAGCATATGTTATCCTCCTCAAGCTTGTTAAAAATAAAGAGGTACTTGCCAGAAATGGTGGGGGAAAAGAGAGAAGAATGAGCCTATTTGTTATCTTTTGTCTCAGAAGAAACTTTATTACCACTCTTGGACATGACACTTTTCATTCACCTGGGTTGGGAAATCCTTTACCTCACAGTTGATCAAACCACTTTGAAAGTCTTCAGCCGGGTTCCAGGGATTAACTTTGTGTCGTTTATCACCAAGCCATCTGTTGTGTCGTTATGTGTTCAAGAGGTCTGCAAGCAAAACTTTCATCTGCAAAATACTTGTCATCCATTTTGACCATCCCTGAGTCAGTCCTTACAGCAACATTTCTTCAAATTGAACAATGATTTCGTGTTGTGGGCTTGCCTGCAATAGGTCGCTTTCTATCGACATCAACACATTATCTAGAGAGATGACTTAGAAATCGTCAGTACCTTGAAGTCTGCATGCATCAATGGTAGGTTTCTCACCTTTGACGTCAGTTTACATCATTGACTCTCGATCAAAGGATTCCGTGAAATGTTCGACATCAATTCATTCATTCACATCTCATGGATTGTACTGGGTACTTTGAGAACCATTGACATTACTGGTGGTCTCTCTCACACTTGTTAACAGTTTACATCATCGACTGGTAATCAGGTGGTTTCTACCATCTTCGACATCAACTCATTCATTCGCATGGCTAGAATCGTACCAATTCGGGAAGCAGAAATGAAGACCCTGGATCTAGTTTCCACCATCCAGGCTGCGAGGAGTTTTGTATTCATTATCTAAGTAGACTAATCATAAATAGATGGCTGCGCCCATACTGTGTCTACAAAAGTCTATGATTATGATGTACTGCAAGATCATTCCTGTATCAGAGTAGTTAGTCTGTTAGTTAAAGTTTTGATCTGAGTATGGGAATGCCTACCTCAGTGATGATATAATCTTATACATGTATTTTGTGTTGAAAATTGCAGGTTCTGACCAGGCTCTCCACGAGATAATCCTTGAAATGATAAAGCGCTTCACCCTTCCTAGATAATACAAAACCCTAATCTATTACAGGCTTCGCACTTTAGGGGGAAATCTGTTACACTAAAAAATGTCACCATGACTATTTACAGTTAGTATGGCTCTATCAACAGTCATGCTATCCTCCTGGGAAAGTCTTATGCCTCTGCTCTCCATGTCAAACTCCAAAAAGAGAGAAAGTCTTTATAAATGTGTTTATCTCTGGGTACGCAGGTTCTCTCCACCTTACCTGCGGGTACGCACCCAATGTTCACAAAAACTGCGTACTTGTACGCTCTGTATGTAAAGGGGCAGGTGCGTCCCCCTGTAAAGGTCAAAATGTGCAAGTTTCATCTTTAAAAAGTTACTTGTGGTCATTTCTAGAGCATTCTAGACGGTTGTTCGACGTGTATTGAGCGCCTCCAGATGGTTCATGTACCCCTATCAAAGAGGACTTATCCCATCAATAAGGGAGCTATCCCATCCAAAGAGGGGATTATCCCATTGATGGTGGACCTGATTAACTTCCTCTTGAGCACTATAAATACAGGCATTGGGCCAGAAGGAGTAGAGGTTGGAAGCTAAAGATTTCTAAGGGTAGATGTTGCTAGAATTAGGACTCCCATTTAGAAGCTTGTGAGGAGAGATTGCCATCTTTGCTTGTTCTATTTGGAAGTGGGTGAGCTTTGTCAAAGTAAAGGAGAACTCTTGATGGACCCTGGGAGGGACTTGCACAACACCAAGGCTTAGGTTGTAATTTTTCCTTTTGTTTCCTATTAATGAAAATGAGTCCATTCTTCTCAATAACTTGTTATTTATGAGTTGTTTCATGTACTCCTTGGTCTATGTGTTAAATATGTTTTATTCTATGAGATTATAAAGTGCTATTTAATCGTTTGATTTTTAGTGGATGCAGGTTTCAAAGTGAAGGAGGAGCTCATCCGGATCAGCGGAGCTGGACTGCTACAACAACGCTGGACTACAGGTAGGATCTAAACACTTGATTTCTTTATAGTAAATGCATGTTTAGAGAAGGATTGCTCTTGTTTGTCTTGTTTGTCACTAGAGAGTCTTAGGCTCCTAGGGAGGTTGGTTGTGTCCGCACTATCGACTCTTTCCACCTGACAGGGCCTAATTGGTTTCTTAATTTCAGTTGAGCTTTTTTCTTGGCACCATAAAAATGAGTCAAATCTCAATTGATAAATTGCCTGAAATATTCAAGAGAAAATAGTCTCATAGGCACATACTTTGGTAGTTTATAGGGGCACAACTCACAGCCATATATCCTAATCTTAGTGTGATTTTGGTAGAAGTACCAGTCACCTATTTTGTAGCTTTTGGAGAGCTGTAAAATTTTCTGCATATCACCAGAGAGTTTGGGAGGAGGAGTTCTCATCAGTAGAGTGGAGACCGGATGTATAAACAAATCAATGAATTCATAGTAAGTGTAAGGGGAGTTATTGACTTCATGGAAGATTGAGGTCCAATAGATCACAAACCTCCTTTCTCCTTTAGAATCCAATTTTCTGATGGGAAACTGAAAACTCTCTGTTTGATAGTACAAGAACAGATGATATATATAAGAGGTATACTTGAAGACTCCTCCTCTGTCTAGATTCATGAATTGGTCATGGATCTTGTTGGAAATGAAAGTAGCAAAGTCAAATTTGACAGCAGGAGCATGTCTTGGAATAAACATGGACATCAAAGCTAAAATGGTCTCGTCAACATATTCACTTGTCTTAAATCTCAGGACATAGGATATCATATCAATAATGAATCTTCCAGCTTCATTGAACCAGACATGGTGAAAAGGAGGTGGGTCTGTGAGCTGGCAATCTGGTCTCATAAATAACTTGGCAATCTGGCCTATTTTTGCAGTCGATAGTTTAGAGCCTTGCTCCAGCAAATATCCCATGGAAAGAGGAGCTAGAGGCTGAGTGGTTTTGAAGTGTAGCATTTCATTTATGGACTCAGGAGTTATATAAAAGAGGACAGTTCCTGTTGGGGTCATAACTGCTCTTTGAGTAGGTTCATAATTGGCACAGCATAGGTGGATTACATCTGGGAATACATTTACTGAGGGGAGGTAGTATCTGGGCAGATTGGATTCCCATATCCCATAGAGATCAATTTTGCTTAGGTTACTATTCCTAATTTCACAGAATGATTGGAGGTGGTTTTTGTAACCAGTTAAGTCTTTTATTTGAAAATCCCTATCAGCGAAGGGTAACCACTCCAAGTCCTTATGAGGTGCATTGAGGGGAGCAATGTTCAGGGCCACTAGAGCTTCCATTACTCAATTGTCTATAATTTTTCAATTGGAATTTGGGTTTTTGTAGCAAAAATAGGCAAAATGAAAACTCTGGGGCTTTTCTCTGGGAATTGCAGACCACAGTGGATTTAAACTTAGCTTGCTGGATGAATTTACAGAAAAAAACGAAGTCTGCAGGGTTTTCGGTGAAAATGGGAAAAAGAGCAGTGGTTATGGTGCATATGTTTGAAGGAAGCACAGTGAATTGAACTCAAATTTGGGTCCTTTGGACAATTTGCAGAGAAAACTGAAATTCACAGGGTTCAAAAATGGAATTTAAGGTAAATACCTGTTTTTATCAGCGCACTGTGCGAATTGCAGGTTGCGGGACGAGCTGGAAGACCGGACTGTGGACTCTGTTTGGCTTGGTGGCAGACTGTATGGTCGAGCGCTGCTTTGGGACGTAAATCACATGCACCAGTCTCGTGGAGAAAATAGGTGAAAATGAGTGAAAATGACGTTTTCACATCTTTTTTAACAAAAAAATTGACTTTGGCGGGCTTTTGGTACATTTCGGTTGGATGACGTCAGCATGATGTGGTGCTGACACGGCGCCGACGTGATTTTCACGTCAGCTGATGATGCGAGGATGATTTTAGCAGGGAGGCAACAGGGGGCGGTAAGCGGTTTGTGTCCCGTACCGCTTTTGGGAAAAGGTGGTATCGGAGGGGAGGGTAGCGGGGGCTGCGGGAGGCAACCACCTGTCCCAAGGTACGGCGAGAATACCACCATTCCTCGGGTGCTAAAGGTTGGCATGAAAGGTCGTCACGATATCGCTGTGGGCCGTCCGATCTGCGGGCCATGATCGAATGACTAGCAGTCAACAGGAAACGACAGAGGGCTACGGCGCGGGGTCCACCATTATTTTAATGTTTTTCAATGGTTTCGGGTTTATTCATTGGTAAGGTTTGCGGGTTTGGTTATTTGTTTAACCAGAGTTTAAACAAATCCCAATGTTTTGTATGCGGAGGGTTGTTAATGGCCCCGGATGAACCATTAATCCCATAAAACATTAATATATGGATATAATTAGTCGGGGTTCAGGATATTTAAAATATTTTTGGGGTTTTCATATAGTTTATAAAATACGAGGAAAATATAAGGGTTTACATAATAAAGTTAAAGTGTTATTATGAAAATGAGGTTAGAATTAGCGCTAAGTCTAATGTTTGAGATACTTAGGCTGAGAGGAGAAAATTATTTTTACACAAGAAATGTGGCTTCCTTTGCCTAAGTAAAAACAGAGTTTCACTTAGTCTTTTTCATGCAAATGGAGTTCTTTAGGAGCACTGAGCAGATCTCAATATCCTTGGGGGGAGGATAGTAAGTGATTTGGGAGAAATGTGAGGGGAAGTTAGACATGCATCATTTGACTTTGTAGCCACACCTTTCCATGGCACTTATGATATCCATGAGATGAATCACCTTTGAAAGACAAAATTACTCATAACCCTGTTCTGCAACATCAAAACTACCTACCCAGCCTATTACACCTAACATTTTTTCTTCCTTTTTCCTTGGGTGCATTTAAACTAGCAAACCCTTACTCCCTTCTTTTATTTTAACTGCCATCCTATCTAAGTCTGCCCTTATTTCTTCCAGGGGCTCAGATTTAGCTGTTGAGCTCCTTTGCTTCTCTACCTAACTACTTATCTGCCAAGCTTGAACTATTTGGACAGATTTTATTCTCTATCTCTAATACAAGAAATTTAAACATGAACTAGCCAAGATTATGCTGTTTGGCCATCCATCAATTGTGGAAAAGAGTCAACTAGGTGCACATGATGAAATTCTTTGCAAAAATCGAATAGTAGTGGCATTTTGGACTAGCACACTTTCCTGATCTTTTCTTTGGGGTTCATTTTCTTTCTTTTTTGACCATTTCATTCTTTTTTCCCTTTGATCTTTCTTTTAGGGCATACCCTCTTTTCATTTTTTAGTTTTTTTGGTTTTTTCAAAATATGGAACCTTTGCAGCAATGAAAGGATGAACATATTTGGCATTTTACCAGTGAATCATGAAATATGACACCTATTGGTATAGGAGCATAACACTTCAGATTGGTTTTTATTTTTTCTTGAAATCTTTTATATACGCTATTTTTCTTGTTTACAAAAACGTATATACGCATGTTTCCTTAAGTAAACCCATAGATACACATGTTTCCTTAGGCTCAGTCACGTATACACGTAACTGTACATCAATACAATCACGTATATCTTGCAATTTTCAATATTTTTTAAATCTTTTATTTCTGAAGGTCTATTTGCTGGTTTGATTCAGTCCTGAATAGTTACTTTCCAGTGTCAGTTGTTAGTTTTACAACAAGTATCTGATTTCAAATTCTCTCTGATTTTGGAAAGTGTTGGTCTTATTAGTTTTATTTGCAAGCGTCATTGTTTTGTCAAGAACACAAGATATCTTGTTAGGAGTCTTGGCTACTCTATTTTGCCAGAGCAGAAAGGCTGTTCTCAGTCTTTGTGTCAAATCTTGTTTTGGTGACCTTTTGTGTTTGCATGTCAAAACTACATTTTTGTGACCATCTACTTTTCTTGTTTTCTAAATTTGTTGATTGACACTTTCTTGAAAATTGTCTTTTTGATCTTTTGGTCCTTGTTGCCAAACCTCTCATTGCTACTTTTGATTGTTAAAAGCATCTCGAAACACATCTTTGTTGTTGAGTTTTCATCCATTTTGTGTTGTCATCTTGCAAAGTGTTCGGTGCTGATTTTTCAATCATAAACTTTCAGTTTTGCTGAGAGCACTTTTGAAAAGACATTTTTGTTTTGCTTTTGAAGAAAACTTTTTGAAAAACTTGGTTTTGCTTTCTTGAACTTCGTTTTGATTGAGTTTCCTTTTATTGAATGAAAGTGCACTTTTGTTTGTCTTGAAGCTTGTTTTTAGTGTTTAGACGAAATGAATGATAGTAACTCATATTCTATCTAAACATTTTAAGTGACAAATTAGAAATTGATAAACAAGTAACTTTCATTTATTGATTTAGAGTAGTCTTAAGTCTTGCATTAGCATGTACTCATTGCATTAGGATAGATTTTCACATCTTTTTAGGCATCCATAGCTTTGTTAACTTTTGTGAGTGTGAAGCGTGAGTAAAAGAAAAGAAAAGAAAATTTGTTGTTTTTTCGAAGTTCCTCTGAACCCTATAGAAATTTATTTTCATCGAAAAACGAAAAGAAGTGCATTTGCATGTAGTTTGGTTTTTATTAATTTTTTTTGCATCAAAACACCATTAGTTTCACTTCCACTTATCCCTTGACTTAAAGAACAACCCATTTAAAAACAAGCGCTAATTAAAATATACTAGAACTTTTTATAATTGTCATGTTAGACACATCAACAAGTTTTAGGATGTTTTAGGGCTTTGGATTAGGCGAGTGGAGAGATAACTCTCCAAGGCCATTTAAACTGTCAAATATAGGAATCTAAATAGTGAGTGAAAATCCAATAGCGTTAGGGAGACCAAGAAAGCTCAGGATCCGGGAGTTAAGCACGAGGGTTCTTGAAAACAGGGAAGAGAGATACCCCCTCTCTTACTTGTCGGATCTAACGTCAAGACTATTCTGCCTGGCTTCTGATACGAGTTGGTAACCTTAGTTGCTACTCCTAGGGATCTACATAGGTGGCTGCGGAGGGGAATCCCGTGGCACCTGAGGTCAACGTTGTATCACTCTCAACGGTACTACTGGAGGGCACCCTTGCGAAGCTTGGGGGCTTGCACCGGCGCAGGCTGTTGTTAGGAGGTCAGCATAACTTCCTCTGTTACCTTCGCTGATAGGACTGGGCCGTCATTATCCCAGACTATCTTCGGAAGGCCCCTTACTTCACTTTCTTGTATTTTGGTGTCCAGTCCTCATCACCCGGAGCGAAAATACTTGAAAGTTTTTTGACTGGCTGATATCTTTTAGGGACTTTTTAGTGTGTGCTTTGTGCTCCTAGTTGGCCTAGCTTTCAATTTTTTGAGTCTTTAGCTAGATCTTAATAAAAAATTCAAAGTGGCTGACCAATCACCTAGACGGTCTCGAAGAATTCATGGTCTTTCACCACCAAGTTTAGAACCTTCTCCCAGAAGGCGTAGAGGTAATACTGCCGGTGGGTTTCAACCCATGGCAGTTGACACATCGGGGATTGATCCTCCTCTCGGGGGCATTAGTTTTCAGAATAGGCTTGGTACTTCTACAAAACAAGAGATTAACACTCCAGTTCTTTCTCGAGTTCTCTTTCAGACGAAAGATAACATAGAAGTAGAAGAAGTTCAAGAGTCGTTAGCGGCTCCGAATTCTCCCTTACCTTCTAGTTATCCAGAAGTATTACGATACGTTGGGACTTCGACACATAGAACAACAAGTCTAGGTCACACTACACACTTACCATCGATGACCACTATTGGAAGCATGGCTTCTACTACAAGTGCTACAACTATGCAGACTCCAAAATCAGTACAAGGGGGAGGAACCATTTCCATCCCCTCTGCATATTTATTTAGGTCTTTTGCTAGCACATCTTTTGTTGGGTCTACTTCCATTCCTTCTACAAGTGGAAATTCCCAAGCCAATGCTTTTAGTACTAGATTCTTCCCATTTGGCACCCATTCAAAGGGTATTCCATCCATTTCATTTAGTGCCTCCACATCCATGATGAATAGATCAACTTCATTCCAGGGTTTTTCTTTCGGAAGTGGTCATATACCACATTCCAACTCGACAGTAGGATCTATGCCTTTTTCTTCTACAGGACAAAGCAACAATTCTTTCCAAGGTTGGACTAACCCTGCGATTAGTGGCATAGGAACTGGGAATCCATTTTTTGGCCAACAAGGGAATGGGCCGTACTCCATAGTTAGTTCGTTTCGAAGTATTCCTCCCTTATCTACTACTTGGAATCCTTATTAGGGGTTATCCACTCCTTATAATCCTTTAGGACGAAGCTTCGCTAGTCATGGAGGTTTTGCGGCCGGAGTTGGTCAAAATCTGAGTTTTGCTGGATCACAAGGTTTTCCTTTTGGTTCAGCTAGTTCCGCGGGTTACTTTTGGCAGCTTGGTGCCTTCCAAAATCCAAGCCAATCTTTTCAAAACTTTGGGAGCTCCACCCAGTCAGGGTGGAACCCCCAAGGTCCTCCTAGGCTTCCTTTTTTGGCAACTTTTAAATTGCCAGATCTCACGAAATTAACAAACGATCCAATCAAGTATAACCCGACCTGGTCTCCGGCCCCAACCAAACTCCCTTCAGACATTCCAAAATTCGAAGGGAAGGGCGGTGAAGACCCTGGCGACCATGTAACCACATTCCATTTGTGATGCTCATCAAACTCCCTTATTGATGACTCGATTAGGTTGAGACTTTTTCAACGCACCTTGACTGGTAATGTGGCCAAATGGTATATAGAGTTTCCAGGGGGAAACTTTACATCTTTCACTAACTTAGCTAATATTTTCTTAAACCATTTCTAGTTGCCCGTCCATTATGATGCTGGAACTAAAATTCTGGCCAATTTCCGTCAGGACACGACAACTCACATTTATGACCATATTCAGGAATGGAGATGGAGAAAGAGGCTCAATAAATCCGAGATTCCTCCGGAATAATGTCTCGAATGGTTTTTGAAATCTTTACAACGTGAAATCTCTAAGGATGTCTCCATGTCCGGAGTCTATTCTGAGGAGCAAGCTATTTTGAGGGCCTAGAAATTAGAATTGATTTACTCTCAGTCTGGGATCCTTCAAAAAAACTTGCCAGATGCTCTTGGGTCTAAGGTTGATATAGCCAAGTCAAAGCCAGGCCCCCATGCGGATGGTATCGTTGGATTGGTAGACACAAATGCGGTGAACTTATTGAGTGAATTGCAGCAGTTGTCTTTACAAACTGCTTATAACAACCAAGTCACATCGTCTAACCCTTCGTCTTCCAAACCCTCTTCAGTCAATGCCGTCCAATCAACCAACCCTAAAGTAAATCAAAATTCCAATGGGAAGAAGAAAGGATGAGGTCAGAAAAAGAGTCAAGATGGGAAGACTGATGCAAATAATCCTGGCAATAATGCTGGTGGTGGTAGAAATGAGTCTAAAAAGAAAGTCAAGTTTGCATGTAAGTTATGCAGTGGAGACCATTTAACTCACCTCTGCCCCAAGATTGAAGATGATCAGCACTTATTAGGGCAGCAAGGGACTTGTAGTTCTCAAGCTGTCTTAATCAACCCTTTTCCCCAAGGGCAGCAACTTCTTGCTGGCGCGAGTTCAAACCTTGGAACATTCGTAGGGGGCAACCAGGAAGGGGAAAAGTCATAAAATGTTTTCATGATGGGTTCCAATGTCCTTGTGGCCACTCGGTCACGTGATTATGGTGAAGCCGAAACTTCCAAGGACAAAATTTCTCCCGGAAATACCGACCTTCATATTGAGCGACCCCCTATTGAGACTATACCATGGATACCGAAAGGTTCCGCTAAATGCGCGACTATTAATCCTAATGCTAGGGCTGCCTGAAACTACTCCATTGTTGAGGATCTAGCTCAGAGTCTATGCGCCATGTCCGCTTTAGAGTTTCTTTAGTCATGTCTGGCTCAAGGAAGTGATTTACTTTCCGCGATTGGGGCAGTTGATCCAACTAACTCTTTAGTGCTCACTTTCGACATGTTAAATTTCAAAAAGTGACTCCCTCATCATATGGCTTTCCAAATAAAGTCTACATACCGGAAAATTAACATTTTTCATACCGTTATTGATGAAGGAGCTTCCACGTGAATCATGTCGATGTCATGCTGGAAGGCTATTAGATCACCTTTGGCTGTTCCTTCACCCACCGTCCTGACTGCATTTGATGGGCATTCTCATAAGCCACATGGGATTATTCCGGCCTTTCCCATATGTGTTGGGGGGAAGGTCATCAATATTGAAGTATAAGTCATTGATGCTAACCTGGACTACAATCTCCTCTTAGGAAGGAACTAGGTATACGAAATGGACGCCATTGTTTCGACTCTATTTCGTGTCATTTGCTTTCCTCATGAAGGGAAAATCATTAAGGTTGATCAATTAGATTATTCTCTAGTCGATCCTCAAGCAATCTCTAACTCTACTGTTCCTCTAGTGGATAACCCTCGTCCGCCTATTGAGAATCTAGGAGTTGGGACGTATTCGTCATTGATGGGTACCTTTTATTTTCCCTCTCTTATCGCTAGAATCAATGTCGTTTCATCATCTAAGGAGTCGCCTTGAAAAGAGTTCTTTCAAACTCAATATTTTTTGGACCCTTGGACCTTGCCTTCACCTACAACCACATTAGCTGAAGGACAAGTTAATGGAATGGCATTCCCTATGTCTACAACTGAGCTTAGATATCAGTCTATCGTTAACTCTACAGATGACCACTCTACTCCTTTTTTTGAAGAGGAGTTAGATGTTGATGTGGCACCGGCCTGGACCCTTGATTCTACCTCCGCCTTGGGCTGCTTAGATATGGTTTTATCTTCTGAAGAAGCAATCCTTGAAGTAATGATTGGTGTAGATCGACCTTGGGAAGACTTACACCATCGTTCATACTTTCTTCCTCCATTGCAGGAAGTAGAATCTAGGTTCTCCAAGCTCTTTACTAGTGATGTTTGTATGGTATCAAATCCTTTGGCTCCAGCACACTTTCGTGCTGAAGGTAATATGTCAGTGATTTAAAAAACGATACCTATAAACATCTCTACGAACCCTAACGTCATCAAGAATATATTCATTAGAATTGAATGTTCCCCTGAAGAAATTCAAGTTTACACCGACCTTTTCAAGGAATTTCGAGATGTATTCGCTTGGTCTTATGAAGAAATGCCTGGCACTGATCCATCCATATTTCAACATGAGATCAAGACGTATGAAAACGCCAAACTAGTTCGTCAAAGGCTTCAGCCTTTTAATGCTAGGAAAGCAGCAGCCATTAAAGCTGAAGTACAGAAGCTGCTCAAGGTGGGTTTCATATACCTTGTTCCTCTTACCGATTGGGTTTCTAATCTAGTCCCTGTGGATAAAAGGCAAGGAACAATCTGAGTATGCATCGACTTTAGAGACCTAAACAAAGCCTGTCCGAAAGATAATTACCCCACACCATTCATTGATCAGATTATTGATGAATGTGTAGGTAATGAGATTTTTTCCTTCTTGATGGTTTTTCTGGGTATAATCAGATTTCTATCCATCCTCAAGATCAACATAAGACAACTTTTATATGTCCCTGGGGTACCTTTTCATACAAAAGGATGCCTTTTGGTCTTAAAAATGTTGGAGCCACTTTCCAGCGGGCCATGTCATATGATTTCCACGACATTAAACATATCATTGAAGCATACTTGGATGATCTCGCTGCTCTTTCTCGAAAGAGAACTGATCACCCTAGTCATCTTCGATCGGTCTTTGAGCGATGTCGTTTTTATACAATCTAGTTGAATCCAAACAAGTGCGTTTTCGTGGTTACGTCCGGTCTGTTATTAGGGTTCATCATGTCAAATGAAGGGATTTGGGTTGATCCCTTCAAGGTTGAGGCCATAATTCAGTTGCCTCCCCCATCCTCAATTCGACAACTTCAAAGTCTTCAAGGGAAGGTTAATTTCCTAAGACGGTTTATAGCAAACTATGCCGAGATCACTAAAGGGTTTATGCGTTTGCTGCGCAAAGGAGTTCCATTCGTATGGGATGACTTTGCGCAATGGTCATTCGATGCTTTGAAAAAGGCATTAGTCACTGCCCCACTTTTGAGTCCACCAAATTATAGTAGGGACTTCCTTTTATATCTCGCTGCAGCAGAATCAACCATTGGTATGGTTCTCGTTTAGGAAGACGATGCTCTCACAGAGCATGTGATTTATTATTTGAGCCGAGGCTTAATAGGTCCTGAACTTTGCTATTCTCCGGTTGAGAAGTTGGCTTTGGTTGCTGTTCATGTTGTCCAACGGCTCCGTCATTATATCTTGCTACGCAAAACTTTTGTCTTAGCGGCGGTCAATCAATTTCAATTTATCCTTAGTAGGCGAGTGATTGGGGGCAAATATAATCGATGGATAGTCATTTTGCAAGAATTTGATCTCGAGTTCTTGTCTGCCAAGTCTAAGAAATCCATGGTTTTCGTCGAGCTGATTTCTGAGCTTCCTTGTGGAGAGGATACTATTTATGAGGAAAGTTTTCTAGACAAACATTTATTCCTCATCTCTTCACTCGACCCTTGGTATGGAGATATCATTGTCTATCTCCAGACTTCGAAGTTTCCCTCTACTTTCTCTAAGGATGAACGTCGGAAATTACGTCAACTAGCCAAGAAATATGTTATCATAGGTGATACGTTATATCGTCGAGAGGTTGATTCAATCCTTCGATGCTGTTTAACCTTGCAGGAAGCAGAGTCAGTGCTAAATGATTGCCACAGTGGAGCTTGTGGTGGTCATCTATTAGGGCTTGCCACAGCCCAACGCATCTTGCATGCCGGCTATTTTTGGCCTTCGCTCTTTAAAGGCTGTGTTGAAGCGGTCAAACACTGTCACCCCTATCGAATCTATACTCAGAAGATGCATGCACATCCAGCTCCTCTTTTTCTCGTTGTCACTGTCAGTCCTTTTACTAAGTGGGGTATCGATTTTACAACTTGTAATCCGCCTTCTGTGGCAAATCATAGGTACATTATCGTGGCTGTAGACTACTTTACGAAGTGGGCCGAGGCCATGCCCACTTACAAAAATGATAGTAACACGGTAGCATTATTCCTTTTTAATCAGATTATCTCAAGATTCAGTATCCCGATAGAGATTGTCACTGACCATGGAAGTCATTTCCAGAATCAACTGATGTCTGAATTGGCTCTTAAATTGGGTTTCCGGCATGAGCATTCATCTCCTTATTATCCTCAGGCTAGTGGATAGGCTGAGGCAGTCAAAAAAACTCTTAAGATGATCCTGCAACGGACAATCGACAAAAATCGGTCCAATTGGCATCTTATGTTGTATCCGGCTCTTTGGGCATACCGAACCTCCGTGAAGACTGCTACTGGTTTTACACCTTTTTAGTTAGTTTATGGGATGGAATCTATCTTTCCCATTGAATGTGAAATTCCATCTCTTAAGTTAGCTGTTGAACTCCTTCCAGAGACTTCGAGTCTCGAAGAGAACCTCCTTCATTTGGAACATCTCGATGAGCAGCGTTGAGATGCCGCCACGATGAATGAGGCTCATAAGAAAAGGGTTACAACGCAGTATGATAAAGTTGTTTGTCCTCGAGTCTTTTCTAAAGGTGACCTTGTCTTGGTCTATGACCAAGATAAGGACACCTTGGGGGTAGGCAAGTTTAAGCCTATGTGGTACGGTCCCTTCATTATTAAACGAGTTTTAGAAAAAGGATCGTATGAGTTAATCGATTTTGAGGGAAACAAGTTGGTGGAGCCCTGAAATGGGCTCTACCTCAAGAAATACTTTGCTTAAGTAGTAATTAGGAAATGGCTTCTTTGTACATTATGTATATTTGTACATATCTCATCGAGAGTTTTTGATATCAACACTTTTTGGTCTGCTGTGGCAGGTGTTGATGGATGACTTGGTCTATTTTGGATTCGGCGATGGTGCTAGTCGACACACTCAGAATCTCACTTCCACAGCTTGGGTACTCTACTATCCAATTGGTCAATTGATGGTATCAAGGGGTGTATGCATTGGTCCTGCTTCAAATAATATGGCTGAGTATACTGCCGTCATTAATTTACTATTCGAGGCAATTTCTTATGGAATCGACTCGTTGGTAGTTTATCTTGATTCACAATTGAATAAAATTTATCGGGTAAGGGATCCATGTTTATATCGCTAGTATTTAAGGGTGAGGTTGTTGCAAAGTTCATTTACTTATATTAATTATTTTCACATTCCAAGATCTCATAATCGGTAAGCTGATTCTATAGCTAATCAAGCATTAGACTGGCACATTAATCATTCATCACAATAAAATCAAGCATCAAAAAGTCAAACTGTATATATATATATATATATATCATAAAACATCTCGAGTGTACATAAGTATGTCCAAAAAATATACAAAATTGGGACTCAAATGCCCATAATCATGTCTAGTACATCTAGTGCCTCGACTCAGGATGAGCGGCTAAGTAGGTAGCTATCGCATTGGCCACATGCCGAAAAGTGTGGATCCAGTCATGTGGCATGCCAACCACATCACACTGCATATCCTTAGGAAGATCCTCTATCGCTACCATCGGTACTTCGTGAGTGAGTCTCACCAAGTGCCGCTGGACGGTGTGAAGTAGTCGTTCTGTGTCTGCAACTGCCTCTTCGGCCCCTCGGCTGCGACATCTGTGCCATGGGAAATCATCTGGTCGTACCGGCCCAATATTTGGAACATGATCATCATATTAGTCATTTGAATCCTATCAATTTTTTTTACAAAATTCATTATTATATTTGAAAAATCCAAAAAAATCATGAAATCAAAAAATACTTACCAATGTTGCCCCATGCTGCAGTCGGTGGTAATGCTAGATCGGGATCTCCTCGGAAATCCAACCCAGCATAAGGGTAGTCATCTATGGTGATGATCTGCTGATCCCACCAGGAAAAGAAGTCATCATAAAATGCAGTCCGTGGGACGTCGCCACCCCTTAGATGTTTCATTAGGTCAGCCCACCTGCCCATGCGTGGATCTCGTGGGGTGCTGATGGAAACTGCTACCCTAGGGCAAAGTGCAGGGACCCTCTCAAAAAAGAAAGAACACAAAATAGTCCCATATCCAAAGTTTTTGGTCTGTCCCCACTTAATGGAAGTAAGCTGGCTAGAAGAGGAGTACACCAGTCAGACATGGTGGTGAGATAGTCCACCGCCAAGCTCATGGTTAGCCGTGATGCCTGGTGCAGAGAAGTTGATCCGTTCACTCTAGCTATGGTGAATAGGATTATCCTCAGCGGTAGACTCTCCACATGTGTGATGGAAATCTGTCTTCCAACTTTTTTTGGATGTCTCGGGAAATAGATATGTAGGTAGTCCTCAATCGAGAGACTGCTTCGTGTCCTGCCCCTGGAATGTACTACCTCTCCCCATCGGGAAAGGCTTGTGATGAAGTAAATTTCATCCACTTCCATCCTGAGTGGCATCTGGTCAATCATGAATGCATCATCATCGATACTCTAGTAATCAATGAGCATCTCAAGCAGACGTGTGTTTGATTTCATATTTGGCAATTTGAAGAATTTTAGCAAACCACATGCCCGTAGGGCATCCAAAGCATCAGGATCGTTCATGACCTCATCATCCACTGTGGTATGCTCTCTTTCTCACCAAGCGACTGGCATCCTGAAGAAAAAATGATTTTCAACCATTAGTTTTTTTTGTTTAAAATGTTCGTGACGTATACACAGGTTTCTTTGCACACAGTCGCGTGTAGGGCCCGCATGTACTTGGGTTTCATATTTCCAACCCGCGTATACGCCGCGGTGAAATTTTTGACAAGGAATCCAATGGTAAAACATAAATTAAAAATTCTAAAACTAGTCACAATTGATTGCAAGTCAAGTATAAGAGTTACCTGGGGATTTTGGAAGAATCTGAATGGTTGAATTTGGTGTATGGAAAACTTTCTTCTTTTGCTCCACTTCTCTGCTCTCAAACTCAAATGGTGAAAATGGTGAGTCCAAAAACTCTTTTATAGGTTTTGAAAATGAATTTTTTTTTCAAAATTTTATTTTGCTTGGCCTCATGTAACTTTTAACTTGGGAGCTTGGAATGTCGAGAATGGTTTGATTTTCAGGACATTTTGGACATTTTTCAACAGTTTCGAGATGGTTCCATGACTGCTGACCTGTCATGGAAGGTATCATTTTCTCACTGGCATATAGGTTAGGGAAGACATTTTTCTGTTGCATTATGTATACTAGCCTCCATCTGTCGATACATTTTCCATAGGGTCGATACCATCATGTTATGGTTCGTAAGCCATCTTCACTCGCCGATTTTTTAAATCATGACACGATGGTAGCAACCATCCTTTACATGGGAATCATAGTTAGCACCTCACTGAAATTTGTTGCCCATGCTGCTCCGATCTGAGTAGGCTTGGGAGTCCTCTGTAGTCCCACCATGACTTATGCGATGAAGACTCATTCATCTTTGCTTCTTCGCTATTGTTCTGGCCTTATACCCTAGAGGCTCCTTTGTGTTGAGTTGTACTATTGCATTGCATTTTGACCATTTTCACCTTTTGGCCTTTAGCTGGCTTCACTTGGACTCATGTTTAAGCCAAATTTTGACCATGACGACTGCAAAATCAAACTTACATACCTTTAACTTCTACAACTTGACACACCTTGACCTGTGGAAGGAACACACCTTTGAGTGTCATTGACCAGTTTTCACCTCTCTACATTGAGCATAGGAATGTTCCAATCCCAGGAACTAGATCATCTGCTTCACCGACACTCATTCCTTCCACTATACTATAGCATTCTTTTATTCTTTTTCTAGCTTAAAATAAAAAGACCAAAAAAATTATATATTCCAAAAAAGAGCGGGAACGAGACAATATTTCCATTTATTATTTGCAGCTACAGTCAGTCGTGTCGCCCTTGAACAAAGCACTCAAAAGCAAAGTCTCCTCCATTTGGGAGAGATTTAGTTTGACTTAGGTATGCCTTAACCTTGTTATTGAGTCAGTTCTCCCCCGATTGGTTATATCTTCCAATCATATGGAGGGTTCGTTTGTGCCTCCTACATGACGAACTTATACAGAGTAATCATATGCTACCACATAGTCACATTGAGTCGTGCTTTTATTCAAAGGAGGTTAGCCTGAGTCGGCCTCTCTGCGGTGTCTCTTGACTCATTTTTCAGTCGACCATCCCTGGTTGTCAGTATCATGTCTATTATCACATCAGCTATATTGGTCCTTTACGCGTGCCAATTTCAGAAGGTCCCCATTGACTTCTTGCTGGTGGGTTTTTTCCTTATCGATGATGACATCTTGCTCTGAGGACAGGCCTAGAGCTACACCCTGGCCCTATTTTCATTATTGATAGGTCACCTTGTGCTCAGCATCGATCAATATCATGGGTCTTTGACTGAGTGGTTTCCCTTGTGTTTGACATCAGCTTACATTATCACACATTGCGATTCGTGCAGTACCTTGGTTTCCATTTGACCCTATTGGTGGATGCCTTGCCTCTATGTCAGCTTTCATTACTGGTTGGTTCAGAGGGTTTTTGTCGTGCGCTAGCCACATCTTGTGTACGCCGGAAACGTACTTTGGTCGGGTTACTACATCTCTTTCATCCGATTCCTTCCACATTATTGGCCTACGGGTTACACTCGCGCTAGATTGATGAAGGATGCCTTAATTCCTTCCTTCTAGTGGATCTTTCCCTATCGACTTCGACTCATTGCTCTGGGGAAAAGATCTAGAGTCCATTTGGCAGTACCTTGGGGTTTGTAGTCATTAGTGGCAGATCCTTCACTATCGACAGTTGGAAACCATCATTTTCTCCTGATTGATATATTCTTACAGGTGTTCGACTCCAACTTATCTATTCACACTTGTTAGATTGTACTGGGTACCTTGATGCTCATTTTCATTATCGGTAGTCTCGCATTTGTTAACCCTATACATAAATGACTGGTAATCGAACGCTTTCTCACATGGTCGACTTCAGATCATTTATTCCCATGGTGTAGAAATGTACCACGGTGCTTGGTGAAGACCTCAGGTTGCATCAACATTCGTTGGTTCACTTGGAAGTTTCTCCTGTTGCTGCTAGTTGATACCACCCCACGTTATATATTGCAGTCATTCATGGTGACATTCTATATGCTGGCCCCTGAGTTTACAGTGTAGTACCATCCTATTCCATCATTTTCAGTTGGTACCTTTTGTGATTAGTCTTTGATATCAGTGATCCAGTTCATCCTGCAGCATCATTGACATTCTTATATGTGATATTCAGACATGTACTTGTTCGATCATGATCAGCTGATCCATTATGTTTTTTCCAGTTCTTTATACTTGTATGCTTAGTGGATCCACTTGTACTTGATATGCGAACATGATTTACTTTTTCTGAGCATGGGTATGCTCGCCTTAGACAATGTTTCTTTCTAATCTCCTTTTGTGGCTTGGCAGGCTGAACTCTGGTGAAATCCTTCTTAGTTTTTCGCAGATTTACTTTCCATGTACTTGCTTAATACATTTCGGCCATCATGTACCCCTTATGACCTCATATATTAGAGGGCATCTGTTATAGCTCCAAATCTCACTCTTGGGGTTTGTGATGCTACACTCATGGCCCAAGGCAACCCCTCCTTCTAGACCTAGTCCAAAATTTAAAAAACAGTGTTTTATTCCATATACGCGACATTTCCCTTAGTTAAACGTGTGTATACATGGGTCTATGTATACCCAACCCGTGTATATGTCTTAAAACACTTAAAAAAATGAAATCTCCTTAATTTCGGGTTGAGATCATGGGTGTTACCTCCTGATCATCTGTTAGTGCCTGTGGCCCAACTGTTCCCAACCAATTCCCAATTAAAAAACTACTTTGGGAGAAGTACAAAAAGGCTTCAATGGGAAGGCCTAAGGGAGGAGAGAAGAGAGAGAAATGTTATTATGATGAGATTTCCCTGACCAGGTCTGAAGATCCTAGTGCCTCCTGCACTTCCCCCATTTACAGGAAACCCTTGTTTCCTTCTGTGATGATGTCCATCTACTACTTGAGATATCATGGAGTAAGTCATGGAAGGAGTTTGTTAAAGGCTTGAGACTGGACGAATCCGGAGGACGGTTCTGTTTGGAGCCCGCGAAAGGACGAATCAGGTGAAATTATTACTTTCTGTACTTTATTTTTCTATAATAAAAGAAACACTTGTCTTTGTTCCTGATAGAAATCTTCTTCATGTTTATGATATCCATGTTATGATTCATATATTAAAGGTTGTTTAATTGTATAAATAACTGATTTTCAATCAGGGAAAATTTTAAGAACCCCCACTAAATTTACATTTATAATAAATGGGCGAATCTCCATGGTATATAGGAAAAATGGAAGGCGATTTTATCAATAATATGATATGTATATATAATTTTTTGGCGATTCTCTCACCAGGCATGGTGAATATTTTATTCAATTATAAAATCTTGTGTTTATTGAATACACAAATGAAATCATTGCATTCCTTTAAAATATCTTTTGAAATCAAAATTACCGAAATTACATATCGATAGCCTAGTGGGTGTAGGATAAATTCACCCGTGCCATTCACAGAAGCATGAGAAAAAACCTAATACTATATATAAAACCAAGAAAAATTCAAATTCATCACTTCTAGGGACCTAGTAACCACCCTACCAATACACAAGTATGTTCCTGTTTGCAATTAGAAAAATTACCCAAATTACAATCTGTTTACTCTAGCATATGTTGGAAAGTTATAGAAGGATGACTAGTGCAATCAATTCATTCCTTTTAGCCCTAGATTTGTTTCAGTTTAAAATAGAAGTATATAAATATACTTGTCCAATGTCTATGCTTTAACCATTCACCTTAAGATGTTTTTACAATATAATTTCATAAGTCTATTTAATATCTTCATTATCATAAAAACCAACCTATATCCATCTTAACTCCACATCTACACAAATATACTTGTCCAATGTCTATGCTTTAACCATTCACCTTAAGATGTTTTTACAATATAATTTCATAAGTCTATTTAATATATTTATTATCATAAAAGCCAACCTATATCCATCTTAACTCCACATCTACCACTCTTAGGGGGATGAAATATATTTATCCCTCTGAGCACTTGGTAGACCCAGAATTAAGATGGATCTAAGATGATAGAATTTCCCCTTTAAATAGTCTATGCTCACATGAATACCATGGTATTACCATGGGCCAATACCATGGGTTATCATAAACCTGGATCTTAAAAATTATTATTAGTAATTTATAAAAATTAATAAAATTAATAGTTGATTTTTATTTTATTTTTTATTTTAACCAAGCTAAAATGTTTAACATACATTAAATTACAACATCCATTTTTACTCTTGATCGGATCAAATATTTTTTCACTCTATGCTAGTTTTCATAATATGATATTTGATACCTTTCGGGGGTTAGTAGATCTAGAGTAAAGATGGATCTATGCTGGTTTAATTCCCCCATTTAAATAGGCTACATTCCAGGTGAATACCATGGGTCAATACCATGTGCCATTTTGGTGAATACCATGGGTCAATACCATGTGCCATTTTTATTTTTATTAATACTTTAATATTAGGGTTAATAATTGTTTTTTGCATGGTATTAATAACAATCTAGTCCATGGTATTTGTCCCATAATATTTTGCCCATAGGTTTCACTTAAATATAACACATTTTTTGAGTGTTCGTAAATATAAGGTGACTTATGGAGTAAATATAAAAAAAAAATTATTTGCTTACCATACCTCTCGTTTATTTATATTTTTATTAAGTTACCATACCTCTTTTACAAATATGGTATTTGGCCCATCGGATTCACTTAAATAAAACCTCTTTCTTGAGCCTTCATAAATAGAACAAGGGTTATGGACTAAATATAAAAAGAGGTTTTATTTAGTCTATTTTATTTATATTTTTATTTATTTACCATACTTTTTGAGTAATTATAAAAAGATATTTTATTTATTTACCATACCTCCACTTTACTTATATTTTTATTTGTTTACACCCTTGCATGTATATAAGGTGACTTATGGAGTAAATATAAAAAATGTTTTATTTATTTACCATACCTCTAATTTATTTATATTTTTACTAATTTACCATACCTCTTTTATAAATATGGTATTTGGGCCTTTGGCCCATAGGATTCACTTAAATAAAACCTATTCTTGAAAATGGGCGAATGGATTCACTTAAATAAAACATATTCTTGAAAGTGGGCGAATGGAAGGTTGTAACTCTTAATTTCAAGGGCTAAATTTACCTTTTTACCCTCTCCCTTAAAATAAGGTGGGCTATCTGAGGTGATTTGTAAAAATGTACTATGATACAAAATATTCACCCACTAAAAATTTAAAAACCCTTAATTTCGCTAAAGGGCGAACATTCGCCCGTAAAATTTTCTATGTTTTCGATATACTATGATGATGATTTCTTTATAATGTTTAGTCCATATATTGTTGTACTTTCTGGAATTGATTGTTTTGTAGGTTGAAGGAGCAAAAGGAACTCCAAGAAGGGTTTGGACCCTGGAAGGCTCTTCCCAAACGTAGGACCCCCAGGTACGCCCCTTATCATATAGTTTGCTTATATTAGCATTATGGTTGTATGGAATGTGTGTTTCTCTATATAGACAACCTCTGATTTGCTAGGGTTCCAACCCAAAGACCCTAGGGGAATTTGTCCCTTAGCAATATCCTCCCCTGAACTTCACTAAGGTATGATTTTGATTATGTTTATATTTGGTTTATCTAACATGACATGTTTGTAGGAGATAGAAGATCAAATATGATGAGAATAATGGTGGATTATAGTTCACATGACTCTCCTTACAGATCAGTTGAGTAGCAAGGAGATGAGTACTCTCCTGATATAGAAGATACATTGAGAAGTTTGAAGGCATAGATAAGAAGTTGCAAGGAAGACTATAACAGGTTATTTAAGTCACATGAAATACTTTCTAGAGCTAAGGAAAAACAAGTAGAGGTTAATGCAATGGTCCTTCAGAGTCTCTTAGATTTTCAGAAGCAGGGAATACTACATATCAGTGATGGACAAGAGGAAAGGACCAATGGGGCACACTGTAGCAGGTCTCAATCAGGACATAGGTTGGAGAGGGATGATATAATCAAAGGTGGTATATGGTTGGATACACCTGATAGGAGAGGTAGTGCTTATGGGTTCCATTCTAGTTCTAGTTTAGAGAGATATCATCACCATAATTACCACCAACATCCTTATAGGAGGAGTGAGAAGTAGTAATTCTTAGAGGAGTTCAAGAAATCCAAGCCTCCTACTTTTGATGGGGATGTGAAGAAACCAGAAGATGCATAATCATGGATGCTTGGATTAAAGAAGTTCTTCGAGCTACATTATTATTCAAAGAATATGAAAGCCAAGATAACAATTTACAGTCTCAAGGGAAGAGCAAATATTTGGTGGGAAGATGTGAAGCATGTTAGAGGCATAATGATGGAGTGGTTGAGTTGGCATGAATTTAAAAGAATCTTCAGGAAGAAGTACTTGGTGGAGAGATATTATGACCGAAATGCTAAGGAGTTATATGAGTTGAAGATGGGGTCTATGACGTATCAAGAGTACATGACTAAGTTTCTGGAGTTGTTGCGGTATGTGTCATATCTTAAGGATGAGAAGGAAAAAGTTCAAAGCTTTATCAATGGATTTCCTTTAGCATTTAAGGATTAGATTGAGTATGATGAGCCTTAGTCATTGGAGGAAGTCATCGAAAAGTTGAAGCATTGTTATGAGCAGTCTAAGCGTAATTCTGAGGCTAAGTGGGATTGGAAAGGTTATGATAAGACTAAAGGAAAGTAGGCTAAGAAGCAAGGAAGGCCTCAGGATGCAGGTGATAAGGGGAATGTGGCACCATACAAGAAGTTCAATATAGTGGACTTGTGGTGGAGAGCATCATAGGAGAGATTGTCCATTGGACTAGGGTGGAAGTCCTCAGATTTACAGTGCTCAGGAGGTAAAAACAATTAGAGAAGTTGGGTAGAGTATTCCTCATATTTATGCAATAGTGTATAATAGGCTGGTTGATCATTAGACATCCGTTATTGAGATGGAAGGTAAGATTTGTGATCATGTTGTTTCAATTTTTATTGATCCTGGATCTAACTATAATTATATCTGTCTCGACTTGTGGATAAGTGTTTCTTGAATAAAGAAGTGCATGCATAATCTTGGTTGGTATAGTTGGCTACAAGGACCAACAAAAGAATTCATCATTGGTTGAGATCCTGTGAATTTGATTTGAATGGTATGCCTACATCAATACATCAAAATGTGATTCCTTTGGGATTATATAGTATGATTTTGGGCATGAATTGTTTTTTCATTCATAGGATTAAGGTAGACTATTATGATAATGTTATTGAGTGCTTGGATGATGATGGGGAAGGAGAATCTTGTAGGAAAAGTGAATTTGTAGGAAATGATGTGTATTTTTGTAGTTCATATTTCTAGTGACAAAGGGAAGGATGTTGAGGATGATGAAATTCTAAAGTGGTATCCAGTTTTGCAGTAGTTTCAAGATGTGTTTCCTGCAAATATTTCATATTTTCCACCTCAAAGGGAAGTGGGTTTCTTTGTTGAGTTGGTACTAGGAGTAGCATCACCATCTAATGCACCATACAAGATGAGTACTTTGGATTTGGTGGAATTGAAATTAAATCTTAAGGAAATTCTTGATAAGATATACATAAGGCCAATTTTATCACCTTAGGGGTGCATCAATGTTGTTCGTGACGAAGGATGATACTCTCAGGTTTTGTATTTATTATAGGCAGCTGAACAAGGTGACAATCAAGAACAAGTACCCTTTGCCATTGATTGATGATTTGTTTGATCAGTTGAAGGGAGAAAAAAATGTTTTCGAATATTCATGTGAGATCACGATATCATCATGTGCACATCAAAGAAGAAGCCATTTACAAGACCATATTATGTACCAGGTATGGGCATTATGAGTTTGTGGTGGTTTCATTTGGTCTTACTAATGCTCCAACCACTTTCATGTGTTTGATGAACAATGTGCTTCATCCTTATCTAGAAAGGTTTGTGATAATGTTTATTGATGATATATTGATATATTCTAAGAATGAGGAGTATCATCCAAAGCACCTAGAAACAATGTTGAGGTTATTGAGAGAGCATCAATTACATGCTAAGCTCAGCAAGTGTAGTTTTGTTTAGACTGGAGTTCATTACTTGGGACATGTTGTTTCCAAAGAAGGGATAACAATGAACCTGAAAAATATTAAAGCTATCATGGAGTGGTCGACTACTAGGAATGTGGATGAAGTCACATCCTTCATGGGACTAGAAGGTTATTACAGGAGGTCCATCAAAAAATTCTCATAGTTTGGTTATACTATTACATCTCTGTAGAGGAAAGGGAAGAAGTTTGAATGGACTGAAGAGTGTGCAAATATGATAAGAATCTTGTGGTTTGTACAGATGCCTGCAAGAAATGACTTGGTGGGGTCCTTATGTAGGAAGGACATGTGGTATGCTATGATTTAAGGAAGTTGAATAAGCACGAGCAGAACTATGTGACTAACGGTCTTGAGTTGGCTACTATAATTCATGAATTGAAGATGTGGAAACATTATCTCCTTGGTAAGAGGTTCGTTTCGATGAGTGATCACAGTGGGTTAAGGTACTTGATTGACCAACTCAATATGAATTCTAGGTAAGATAGATGGTTGGCTACCCTAAGTGAGTTTGACTTTGAGATCAGGTGTTAGAGCCTAGATTTGTCTCAGGCTAAAAAGACAAGGTTCTAGGTCCACATCAAACCACGCTCAGCCTCGTAGCTAGCCCTACGAGGATAGGAGAGGGCTCTCTTTGGGTCAATCTTAGCAAAAGGTAATCGATGAGGCTCGAGATGACTAATTTAGCAACTATCCTAGGTTAGGTATTAAGGGCAGGGATTTGATTTGGTTTTTTGAGGGTTTTGTTGAAAAAAGAAAATTTGGGCTCGGGGATGAGGCATAGTTTCTGCAGAGGTATGATTGGGGCAAGGAAGGCAATCATTTTGATGCTTTAAAGCAAGTGAGGTGGGTAGATTAGACAAGCGAGGAGCTAAGGAGAGCAAGAGAATCTCAGGGATTCTCCTTAAACTGAAGAAAACATGAAAATTTAAACAAATTCAAAGGCATAGCATAACAGTTATGGATTCCACCTTAATCACTCATTTGTTTCAAATTTAGAAGAAGAAGAATGAATATGATACACAAAACACTAGATAAACTTACAATTACTCAGAGAGACACACCATCAAAACATAAAGCCACATGGATCCCAAACAGTGTTGCAAAACCCTGGTCTTTCCTTAGCCAAAAATGCAGAGATACAATGTACAATAGAGTGCCAAGCTTTTCCCAAGAGTCCAACCCTGAAAATAACTTAGAAATTACATAATATAGACAAGCCAACCTCTTCCCTTGCCTCTAGGGGTCGAGCTCATCCTTCTAGGAGTTGTTTCAACCAATTCTAAATAAAGCACTAAAATCTAGGCAATCAAAACAACTTGCCTCTATAAGGTAGGAAACTGATTCATTCATTAAATTTTTACTCTTTGGTGAATGAATCCTCTTGTTGTGTAGGTAAATCCCCTCTGCGGACAGAGGCGATCCCTACTAGCCCAGACCGGGTCTAGCAACAATCAAACAATGCTATCACGCAAGTTCCTAATTGCAAATTAAAGGTGGATGATGAGAACCTACTTGGATTCCAATGCTAATATTCGTAGAAGAGACGCCGCTCTCCTTCCTTTGCTTCGGTCGGCCGCAATCCCCACGATCTTTGTGATTGGACACCTGCACATGCAAAGAATAACACAAATACAAGCATAAAATACAATAGATGCAATTATATATCAGTCAGAAAAGATATAACTCAAAATCAATCATTACAAAGGACAATGAGA
This sequence comes from Pinus tabuliformis, assembly GCA_031772625.1. Lineage (NCBI taxonomy): Eukaryota > Viridiplantae > Streptophyta > Pinopsida > Pinales > Pinaceae > Pinus > Pinus tabuliformis. The sequence goes on along the minus strand of CM062819.1, from coordinate 232,999,709 downwards.
GTGGAACCATAATGATAGTCATCTATTATTGATAAACAACAAAGAAGAATACAACCATAGTTCTGACGTCAAATCCTCCTTTGGCTGGGTGACCAACTACACAAGTCTTGCAAAGCTTGTTGGGATGGGAAACAAGCCTGGCTCCTTGGTGACAAGAATCTCCTCACTTAGATTTGGCCTTATGGATGCAAAGAAGGCTCTTGCAACTTCAATCTATTGAACTCCTGGAATTCTTACTATCACTAGCACCAGCTTGCCCAAGGCATAGAGACAAGCTTTTATAGATAGAGGGGAAGGAGATAAGATCAATCACAATTTCCATGGGATTGGCTTTATCACTTAGAAGATTCCATGAAAGGTGGCAAACCACTTCCCTTATATGGATATTCGAAGCCAAACCATCCTAACTCAACATGGATTCAGTTGGTGAATGGGTTAAGGAGAACCTTCGGAAGTTTGTTCGTTAAAAAATTTACCCAACTGGGTTGGCGCGACTGCGACTCTGAGATAGAGCGCCAACTGGCGCGCCCTCTTTAGAGGATTTCCCCCATTGGCACGAGTAGTACACTGTGGAACCGCGCCAATGGAAAAATAGGTCTTTTTATGGGTATTCTGCAGAAGGTCTCTTCAGGGCATATGAAGTACATACTTAGGGGAATATAATGCAAGTGTTTTCAGGTTATGTCACTTCTCACAGGTCCCGGAATAAGTCCTCCAATGTGCGGGAAAAGGGGTAACAGGGATGGTGAGAAATTACTGTGTAACAGATGCCCCCTAAAGCATGAGGCCCGAGAGAGAGAGAGGGGTGAAATGCTTTTACAAGAACATGTGTAACTGAAAACACTACCACCGAAGAACCTGCGTAAAGAAGGACAACTGATATCTCAAGTACATGATATATGTGGTATGGCCGCAGCCATCCATAACAGAGAACACAAGAATCTAGATCCAAGGTATGGGCACAACCATCCAGTGAGGATCGATAAATAGACTCAGGCATGGTCGTAGCCATCCAGTGAATGAGTCATGTAATGATCATAATAAGCCACAAATCGCAGCCTGCATTCCAACAAACAAAATCCAGGGTCTTGCGCTCCATCTCGACCTGAACAGAGTACAAGTTCAAGCATGCGAATACATGAGTTGGAGTCGAACATGCATGAACATCGTCTAATTACCAACCAATAGTGAAAACTGTTAACAGACGTGAGAGGTACCACCAATAATGACAATGGCCCTCAAGGTACTATAGGTACAATCTACGGTGCGAATGAGTGAGCTGGCATCGAACACTAGTAGAATCATTTGATCGGAGGCCAATGATGAAAACCTCTCGTCGAACACGAAGATCCTGCCATTGAGGCATGCAGGCTCCAAGGCACCGGAAGGGAGTCTCTAGATCAGCTTCTTGGATAATGAGCTAAAGTCGACAGGAAGTGACCTTGATCAAAGGTGGGCCATAGTGTTTCCCACATCATTGACACGAGACAGAGGAAGAATGTTGTGGTGAATCAAAATTATGTGAGGTATCAGAGGGAGGTTGTAATTCTGCATAGGTCAACTTCTCTTGAACATATCGGTGGCACGACAGTGGACTTGGCAGTATTTGACATCAACAGATCAAAGGTCATGGTGACAAGGCAATGAGTAGATGAGAGGTCAAACAAGATCACCCAAAACCCATGGAGGCAAGTGAAAAGCGAGATGAGATGTCCCCACCTAGACACGAAAGCAGACAAGTGCCATGTTCAAGAGCGACATACTGTCGACACAACAATAATTATGGGTCCATTTTCCCCATAATTTTTGGTGAGTACCCCAGTTATTTTTAACAAGCTTGACGGGGATAGCATATGCAATTGAGTCGTACCCGAACTGTTTCACTCCTCCTCGCTTACACTTTGTAAGCTGCCTCTTGATATTGGTGGTCACCGTTGTGGCCTAGTAAAAAATTGGTGGGGTTGAGGCATTCTGTCGCTAGTAGCAGATGATTCTTTCTCGCCTCATGGGGTGCCTCTACCCCTACTGCACGAGTGATGGTGAACAGTATCACCCTGAGAACCAAGTCTGGAATGGTGGCGATATCCACCTTGGCACTGTTTTTCCAAAATTGTGCCCCTGGACACACTCGGTCCATCACTTCAATCATCTTCTCCCCGAAAGGTCTACTTTCGATCAAGATGGGCCTCGCCCCTCTCCGTGACAACCCAGTGATGAAATACACATCGGACACATCCAGCTATAATTCTTGGTCCCATAAGCGGAATACTTGGTCATCCACATCCCAAGCGTCAACTATGAACTGTAATAGCTCGGGCTGAGCTCGCACGTAAGACGTGAGGAAGAATTTCTTGAGACCACAGTCTCTTAAGGAATTCATGCATCCCTCGTCCTCTATAGCCAAGGCATCTACGACATCATGTTCCCTTTCTTTCCATTCCACCACCATTTTTCCTGTTTTCCTGCACCCACAAGGATGAATAAATCATTATTGGAACACTAGTAAGCCTACAATCCAGACAAATTTAAAATGCAATGAGAAATTTCAAAGGAAAAATTAGGTTGCGCGGTTGGCATGACTGTTTCCAAAACAGTCGCGCCAATAAGCACGACCCCTTTAGAAAAATAACCCCATTAGCGCGGGTCCGTGCCACGGTTCCACAGTGTACTACTCGCGCCAATGGGGGAAATCCTCTAAAGAGGGCGCGCTAGTTGGCGCTCTGTCTCAGTGTCGCAGTTGCGCCAACCCAGCTGGGTAAAGTTTTTAACGAACAAACTTCCCAAGGTTCTCCTTAACCCATTCACCAACTGAATCCATGTTGAGTTAGGATGGTTTGGCTTCGAATCTCGATAGAAGGGAAGTGGTTTGCCACCTTTCATGGAAGCTTCTAAGTGATAAAGCCAATCCCATGGAAATTGTGATTAATCTTATCTCCTTCCCCTCTATCTATAAAAGCTTGTCTCTATGCCTTGGGCAAGCTGGTGCTAGTGATAGTAAGAATTCCAGGAGTTCAAGAGATTGAAGTTGCAAGAGCCTTCTTTGCATCCATAAGGCCAAATCTAAGTGAGGAGATTCTTGTCACCAAGGAGAGAGAGGCTTGTTTCCCATCCCAACAAGCTTTGCAAGACTTATGTAGCTGATCACCTAGCCAAAGGAGGATTTGACGTCAAAACTATGGTTGTATTCTTCTTTGTTGTTTATCAATAATAGATGACTATCATTATGGTTCCGCTCTCATCGTCATTTGTAATGATTGATGTTGAGTTATATCTTTTTTGACTGATATATAATTGCATCTATTGGATTTTATGCTTGTATTTGTGTTGTTATTTGCATGTGCAGGTGTCCAATCACGGAGATCGTGGAGATCGCGACCGGCCGAAGCAAAGGAATGAGAGCGGCGTCTCTTCTATGAATATTAGCGTTGGAATCCAAGTAGGTTCTCATCATCCACCTTTAATTTGCAATTAGGAACTTGCGTGATAGCATTGTTTGATTGTTGCTAGACCCGGTCTGGGCTAGTAGGGATCGCCTCCGTCCGCAGAGGGGATTTTCCTCCACAAAAATTTGGTGACTCGACTGGGGAATATAATGCAAGTGTTTTAAGGTTATGTCACTTCTCACAGGTCTCAGAATAAGTCCTCGAATGTGCGGGAAAAGGGGTAACAGGGACGGTGACAAATTACTGTGTAACACCTCTAGAACAAGTAAATAAGTGTTAAAATTACATCATGTTCACTCAATTACATCAAGATAACTCAAAAATTACATCAAAAATCAAAACTAGTCAAGCTGGCCGACTTTCTGAGCTGGAAGGTGAAAAATTGGGCCAAAAACCTCTGTGCGCCGCGCCAATTTCTGTATGCATCATGCTACTTTTCTGCTAATTTTGAGGTACTTTCTGAAGTACAAATTGAGCCCAAGTGTGATTTTTGGAAAGCCCTACCTGTCTACTTTCCAACCCAAGTGGAATTTCTGAATTTGGTGCCCATTTGCCAATCCAAAAACTCAATCTCCCAAGACTACTTTCTGTGTGTGATATTCGGGGCAGAGAGGTCATTTTTAGGGTGTTTTTGACCTCCTGAGGACTCAAAACTTGCCCAAATTTCTTCTCCAAGTACCAATGGTCATGATTTTCCATGTTGAATCCAAAAATTCAAACCATTTGTGATTTGGAGCTTCCAAACAGGGAGAAAAAACCTGTGTTGTGCCCAAAAATTTATGATGCGTACTGTGCTTGGACTGCCCTTTGATGATGGTATGAAGCTAGGTGTTGTTGTGAGATATGCCACCAAGGGGAAAACAAATGTAACTAGGGAATGTTAGGAAGGGGAAAATAGTAGGGGATTTTGGAATATTGAAATAAATTTAAGTAGGGAGAGGACAGGGATTCTACATATGAGAATAGGGTTTAGGGTTTGGGATTGTTGAATAGGGTTGAGGAGATGTTTATAGGGGCAAGGGTTTAGGAGTTTTGGGATTTGAATGCAATTTAGGATTAATGAGATTGATGGGCGGGGTGTAGGAAATGAGGAAACAAAAGGGAAATGGGGAAGGGGAGAGTCCTTGGCGACCAATCAATAATTCAAGACCCCACAACAAATTTCCTTTGAATGTATTTGAAAGGGAGGGTTTAGATTTTGTTCCAAATGCTACCACCCATAAACCACTCACACTTATCACCAAATTCAAAGCAACAGCAAGAATGAGGGCCTACCTGGCGAATTCATGCAAGGTATGGGAAAATTGGTGAAATTCCAAGCAAGTTATAAATTACATTGGGTGAAAACTACCAGTGCGCTGCGCGCTCTATGTGCATCGTGTCAGCTGCTATATGCGTCGCACTGGCTCCAAGTCACACAATCGGCCTCTTCCACTCACTATTTTTCTCTTGCACTTTCAAAACACAATTTCTCCCTAGGATTATGAAAGACACTTGCTGCAAAGGGATAAATAGTTTTGAAACATCTTGACAAGAGATGGTTTAAAGTTTTACTTCTTCAAAAAACTCCTTTCATAATGCGTTTGACTATGGCACTTTGTCTTTTAATGAAGCTCTATCCTTTGGTTGTCTCATTGATTTTCTGAGTTTTGAGCTGATGAAATTGGTTGATTTTTTGCAGGGATATAGGCGTCGATGTTTGGAAGAGGAAAACCAGAGCCCGATTTGAAAACTCCATGGCGGAAAAAATACATGATTATTACAAAAACTGAATTCGACAATTTCTTATTCAAAACAGAGTTTTGAACAAGAAATGTCCTCAAATGTGTTTGATGATGAACTTTTGAACTAAAAAATTGTTTGAAAACTATCCTCATGGCCTGCAGGCATTATTCGACATGTTTGAAGACCAACCACTAGACCTAGACTCTTAAAATAACTCTTTTTGACCAAAATAGCATAATGACTGTGAATGACTGAAATGAACTTTCATGAACATAGAGAAATGTTGACTAGCCCAGGTAGGTACAAGCATGAGGGAAATAAGAACACCAAACCCTTCCGTTAGACAATGGCATGACCCTAGCGAAATGCAACGAAGTGAGTCGAGCGAGACACCTAAAAATGAATTGAAAAAATAGGAATGATCTCTGATGGAGGGATGACAAGACCGACTCTAACATTGGCTCCAATGGAGATGGTAGCTCCTTGGAGGTGCCAAGAACGGCAGAGCTCTGGAAGAGCTAGACAGTGCCTTCGTCCATTGGGCTATGGAGTCATTATTCCGACAAGCAATACAAGACTTCTGACTCAATTTATTTGACTGAAACTTGACTTGAAAATGACTCGACGATAACACTAAAATGAATGAAAAACTGACTTGAAAAACGGAACTCAAAACTGAAACCTTTCTTCAGAATTATAGCCTTCACTTTGGGCCCCCAGACTGAAGAAAAGATTACAGCACACACTTGCAGCGAAACTGAAATAAAATGGTATTTATAATGACAATGATGACAATAGAAATAACTTAGAAAAAGTACCGCTTGAGCAGCCAACCATTGACCGGCCCTCCTGGACAATCTTCTCCGTTCATCTCCTTCAAAGAAGGCATTCTGACCCCGATACGCTGCAATCTTAAAAGGACCTTTCCAGAGATTGTCAAACTTGTCGTGCTTGCCCTTTTCCTCATTCCTTTCATCCCACTTTAACACCACATCATCCAAATGAAATGTGTCCACCTTTGCTTTTTTATCATAAATCTTTTTAATTCTCTCCTGTAACTTGAATGTGTTCTGAAAAAAATCTTCCCTTGTCTACTGCAAGTGGATCATTTGATTTAGTCTTCTCTGCATTGGATCCTCTTCACTACCCGCCTCTTGGAGAATTTTGACTACCGGAGCTGCAAGAGAGGTAGGGAACACTGTGTCAACTCCATAAACTAACTCAAAGGGGGACATACCAATGGATTTCTTTTGACTCACACGATCTGCCCAAAGTGCATGGACCAACTTCTTATGCCAAATCTTCTTGTTGATTTCCAACATTTTTTAATTATATTAACCAAAGATTTGTTGGAAGACTCCGCCAATCCATTGCCTTGCGGATGATAGGCGGTTGAGTGCACCAAAGTAATATGATATTTACTACAAAACTCAACCATCCTTTTTGACTTGAAAGCTGTTGCATTATCAGTAATTAACTTATTTGGGCAACCAAAACGAGACAAAATATTATTTTCTAGGAATGAAATTATTACCACATCCGTAGCTTGCCTAGTGGGAATTGCTTCAATCCATTTCGTGAAGTAATCTGTTCCCATGAGGATCCATCTATGTTGACCTGAAGAAGAAGGATGAATTTCACCAATAAAATCCAACCCACACTGCTGAAAAGGGGCACTTACCTCGATGGGCTTAAGCGGCAAAGGCTGTAATTTTTGTTTCCCTTAAAAAATTTGGCTATTATGACAGCTCTTAACAGTCTTGAACACATCAGCAAACAATGTTGGACAATAGTATCCGGCCCTGAAAATTTTATTTTCCGTTGTTTTCCAAAAAGGTGACCGCCACAATCTCCTTTATGGAAATCCTCCATGACCTGCTTCGCTTCATCTTCCACCAAACAATTTAACGAAACACCACCAGGATCTTTCCAATAAAGTGCAGAATTCAAAATACAAAACTTAGCGGCCTTCAACTTAAGGGTTCTCGCTTTGTTTCTAGTCATACCAGGTGGTGAGAATAAATTCTGAAGGACATATATAATATCAGAATACCATGGAGAGAGAATAAACATTTCTGATACCTGAAGTGACGAAGTCTCCTCATTTTCATCGGATATGGCAGCGATAAGATTTATGTCTAAGACGTGCAGATTTGATTCAGCCATTAACTTCGCCAAACCCTAACCTTTAACAAGCTTTGTGGGCCTTATTTCCACATCATATTCCAACAAAGTTGCTATCCACTTGCCACGTCTTCCTTCAGGATCGGTCTGAACCAAAACATCTTTGATAGCACCGTTAGGAACATAAGCTAAAATATGGGAATGCAGAATGTACACATGGAAATCTTTCAGTGCTTTTACAAGTGCAAGGGCTTGCTTCTCAATAATATTGCATTTCAAAGCAGCATCTCTTATAGATCGGCTGAAAAAAGCAATGGGTCTTTCATGCTCATATTTTTTCTGCATTAACACGGCTGCCATTGTATGCTCCAAAGTAAATGAAAACAATATAAAATTCTGAGTATAATCCTGGTTGATTAGAACCGGAGTCGAGGAAAGAGCCAATTTTACTAAATTGAAAGATTTTACAGCCTCTTCAGTCCATGACACTTGGTTGTCCTTCTTAAGCATGTTTGTAATCTCCCTAAGATGTTCAGCAAGATTAGGAACAAAGCGGCGCAGAAAATTCATCTTACTATTGAATGATTGAATCTCCTGCTTATTCCTGGGCAGATCAATTTGCTGAATCGCTTCCACACGTGCTCGATCAATACAGATGCCATGTTTTGAGATAATTTTCCCAAGTAGTTTGCCTTCATCCATGGCAAACAAACTCTTCTTAGGATTCAGCAACACACCATATTTTCTACACTTTTCACAGACAATTTTCAAATGATGCAAGTGTTATTCATCTGATTTGGAAAACACGATCAAATCATCAAGGTACACAACCAAGAAGAAATCCTTCTCATTTGCGCAATCCAAGTTCATTTCCCGCTAAAAAGTGGCACCCGCGTTCTTCAAACCGAAAGACATTTTTGCATAATGAAATCTTCCCCACGGAGTGGTGAACGCTGTTTTGTCTCGGTCATCTTCATGGACTAAAATTTGGTTATATCCGGAATAACCATCGAGTAGTGACATGCGAGATGCTCCAACTACTCGCTGAAGTATGTGATCCATTTTGGGCAGCGGATAATTATCCTTCAATGAAACTTTGTTGAGATTTCGAAAATAATTGCACAAACGAATCTCACCAGTCTTCTTTCGCACGGGCACCAAATTAGATATCCAATCAGAAAAATGGATGGGAACAATAATTCCTGATTTGTACAACCTGTTAACTTCCTTCTCAATTGATGGCAGCAATTTTGGATTAAGCCTTCTTAACTTCTGTCTGAAAGGTTTTTGATTAGGCTTAATAGGAATAGTGTGCTGAATTATATTTGTATCATATGTCTTCAAATCAGAATAGTCCCAAGCAAACATATCAACAAAAGATGACAAAAAACTGATATATTTGTCCTTTACCTTCTGTGGCATTGCTTTGGACAACTTTACCATCTTCAGATGCTCAGTTGTTCCAATGTTCACATCTTCAACCCCCTTTTGTGTTGGCTGTAATGTTGGTTTGTGGGCTACGTCATCATGATCAAAGAGCTCCTCTAAAGGTATCAAGCATTTAGGAATCACATTATCCTTGAGCTGCAACACTTCCATTTGATTGATCTACACTTCGTCTTTTCCATCATCATGCTCTACATCAATTGAGGTATCTTTAAATTTACCTTTGTTTTCCAGAAAATCATTGAATTCCTCATCATCTTGGAAAACTTGCCAATATCTCTGATTGTCCGGGACAGTCAGACGGTGCTTCACATGGATTTCAAATTTATTGCTTGAGTTCATGGGAATCTTCAAATTACCTGCTGCTTTAGCAAGTGCATCAACAATAATGTTTTGAATACGAGGCACACACGTCAAAGTGTAATCTCAAAAAAGCTTCAAAATGTCTAGAACAACATTCCGGTATGCCCGCATTCGAGGATGCTTTGCTTGATATTTGCCTTTAACTTGCTTAATCACCAATTCGGAGTCGCCATATACAACAATCCTTTTTGCATTCAGCTTTCTTAGGATCTTTAGGCCAACAATCAAAGCCTCATACTCAACTTCATTGTTCGAGCAATCAAAAGCAAGTTTGTAAGAACATACCCGCACGTTACTCGACACTTTGTTTGGGGCGGAAAAAGGATTGCGTACCAAAATTCCAATTCCAGCACCATCATTTCCTACTGCGCCATCGAAATCCATGGTCCATAGGCCATCTTCCTCTTCTTCTAAGTGCTGAAACTCTTTTCCCTCTGTTTTTCTACTTGCTGTCCATCATCCCTTTCTATTTGTTGAGCGACCTTTCCATGTTTTTGTCCTTCTCTCTTCAAAACTTCTTTGAAATTTTCTACTATTTCTGGAATATCATCTGTTACAACTAACTGACTATCAATATCATTGAAACTATTTGAATACAAAGAAAAAGACTCAAGATCTGTATGTACATAATTAATCGGATGATTAAATGGTTTCTCCTTGCTTGTAATCATGTATTTCATTTTTTGCTCATGATACAATTTTCCCATTTGGCCAAATTCTAGAATCATTGCATAGAATAAATTGAGCTGCATAGTTCCTTTGATCTTTGCTCCCCAAGACCTTGAAAGAAGCATACCGAATCGGGGAGGAATGTCTGCTACAACAACATCCATCAAAATATTCTTAGCCGGAATCTGATCCAAACTGACCACCAAGTCTTTAATAATCCCAATACATCTCACCCTGCTGGAATCAAATGAGTAGAGGTCATGGTACTTCTTGGTAATGTCCAAACCCAACTTCTCCATGATAGATTTTGGCATAAGATTGTGGGAGGCACCGGAATCGAACATAGCGTTATGCAAAACAAACTCATGCACTCTCAAACTGATATAAAAAGGAGGCACATCACTGTCGGGAGACTCACCATTAAATGTTGGTCCAAAATCAGTTTAGGCTTATCATATTCCACACTCACCATATCAGAAATTGGATCAAAATTCAGAATTTTGGAAACCTGCCCTCTATAATCGCTGTTCCTCATCAGCTCTGTCATAGGAATAGATACCTTCAATTTAGAAATCTCATTTTCTAAACTAAAATTAAAGTCTTCTCCACCTCTTTGGCTGGAACTTATTTCTTCTCCACTTTATCTTTTGGTGCAATGGGTTGATTGACTCATTCATTTGCTGATGGAGATTTATTAGGCATTGGATCAACAACTTCTTTGCCTTTATTTGGTGCAACCGATGACTCATTATTAGATGCTGGATCTTCCTTTCTCTTTTGGATTGGACTGATGGGGAGATTTCTGTTTCTTAATGAATACTGACGCTCCTGGGTGGACAAGGCATGCATATACCCTCTTTGATACTCATTCTACTCCTCTTCAAGAGCTGTGTCATTCGACAAGTTAAAATCTGCATCATGCTGTACTGCTGAACTTTCTGCATACTCATCATATTCAGTGATAAATGTGGGAATATCATCTGGAGTGAAGAAGTGATTTTCTTCTCCTATTACATGGTCTTCATCATCAGGTTTGGGGCCAACAAAATTCTACTGAAGAGGTGTCTTTACTTGCTGCTATTATGATGCCGTTTCTTGTACTTGCTGTTCATGCTGTTTGATCCTGAATTGTGGCTGCTGCTGGCCACGAAAATTGGGATTCCGAATCTGCGGTTCGGGCTTATCTAGTTTCAACCTTTCAATCATCTTTTTCTACCTTGCATAGCACTTTATCTGAGGTAGAAGCTTCCTCCTTTATTGAGACTTTCTTTTAAGCTTTCATTCTAGCTCGCTTGTCATTCAAATTTGCCTCAACACTAACGGCAATTTTCTGCATCTCTTCTAAGGTAGCTGGATCTCTCTCCCTTAACTGATAAGCCATGTCCAGATCAAAACCATCCGGGAACTTAAGCAAAGCTGAACTTCTATTTGGCTTTAAGTCATCCGGAATTGCATTATAAACCACATTGAATCTAATACAATAGTCTTGAATGGACTCACCAACATTTCGCTTGATCTTGGTATATTCAAAAGTGATTTGCAGTGGATCTTTTTTTACTTCCCAGCGTTCCAAAATTTTTCTTTTAAATTCTTCTAATGTAGGAACACTTCTGGCCGGAAAAGCTCTGAACCATTTTCTTACCTCACCACCGAAGGTCTGCACGAATAATCTCATGGTCACATTTTCTTCATCGATCTCATGAAGATCGAAGAAATCTGTCATTTTGTCCACGTGTTGCTGAGCTGTGATACCCTGAGGTGTGCCATCAAACAAAGGAATTTTTCTTTGATAATCTGCGGGCATGTCATTCAAAACTTGAGGCAGCGCGATAGGTGCAAACCGAGCAGCCATTGCTCTTGGTGGATTTGGTCGGGGGGATGATGGAGGAGTGGGAGCAGCTGATGTGTGAGGTGTATGAGGAGGTGTAACAATGATGTAGGAGTAGATGGAGGTGAATTTACAACAGACTTTTGATCAGCAATGTTAGGCTGCGGAGGAAGGGTGGGAATGAAAGGTAGCTCCGTTGGAACCCTTGAGCTAGATGGGGTTGAAATATTTCCAAGAGTTGCAGACGCAGCTTCTAGAAAACCAATTATATTTGCAGCCTCAATATTAGTTTGGAGTTGTCTTAAAATGAAATTTTCAATAGACTTATTATATTTTTCAATGTTTAGAGCAGCAAGAAAATCCGAATTTGGGATGATAGACTCAAGAGCGTTTTTAGACTTGGTTTAAATAATGACAATTCAAACTTTTCATCAAAATCAAGCTCTTCAAGATACTTAAAAATTTCCGAGCATGAATGAGATCTAAACATGGGAGTGACAAAGCTCTCTTGGCGAACAATTCTTGAAATCAGATTAGGATTCTCATAGAAAGGAGGAGGATTTGGATCTAGATTAGCTCTTGTATATCTCTTTGAAGCCAGCGTGTTATTTTCAAGAAATCAAAGGAACAAAAACAACTTGATCAGCCTGTCAAACATTAAACATATCATCCAAAGTTTAGAATTCTCAAAAGTAATGGGGTGATTCGCAAATCAAGTGTCACGATTACAAGCTAGATCGGAGATTGACTGAAGCAGCATTTATCTACTTGCGTAAATGCAAAGCAAAAGAGTTTCGAAGGCTACCTGGCATAACTTCAGGCTCCGTTTGTAGCTTAGAAAACCAATGGCGTAAACAAAGAAAACCATTTTCTTCCCCAGTATGGTTGCCACTGTGTTAGAGCCTAGATTTGTCTCAGGCTGAAAAGACAAGGTTCTAGGTCCACATCAAACCATGCTCAGCCTCGTAGCTAGCCCTACAAGGACAGGAGAGGGCTCTCTTTGGGTCAATCTCAGAAAAAGGTAATCGATGAGGCTCGAGATGACTGATTTAGCAATTGATCTTAGGCTAGGTATTAAGTGTAGGGATTTGATTTGGTTTTTTGAGGGTTTCGTTGAAAAAATGGGAAAGGCAAATTTGGGCTCGGGGATGAGGCATAGTTTCTGTAGAGGTCTGATTGGGGCAAGGAAGGCAATCCTTTTTATGCTTTAAAGCAAGAGAGGTGGGTAGATTAGACAAGTGAGGAGCTAATGAGAGCAAGAGAGTCTCAAGGATTCTCCTTAAACTGAAGAAAACATTAAAATTTAAACAAATTCAAAGGAGAGCATAACAGTTATGGATTCCACCTTAATCACTCATTTGTTTCAAATTCAGAAGAAGAAGCATGAAGATGATACACAAAACACTAGATAAACTTACAATTACTCAGAGAGGCACACCATCAAAACATAAATCCACATGGATCCCAAATAGTGCTGCAAAACCCTAGTCTTTCCTTAGCCAAAAATGTAGAGATACAATGTACAATAGAGTGCCAAGCTTTTCCCAAGAGTCCAACCCTGAAAATGACTTAGAAATTACATAATATAGACAAGATAACCTCTTACCTTGCCTCTAGTGGTTGATCTCATCCTTCTAGGAGCTGTTTCAACCAATTCTAAACAAAGCACTAAAATCTAGGCAATCAAAACAACTTGCCTCTATAAGGTAGGAAACTGATTCATTCATTAAATTTTTACTCTTTAGTGAATGAATCCTCTAGAACAAGTAACTAAGTGTTAAAATTACATCATGTTCACTCAATTACATCAAGATAGGTCAAAAATTACATCACAAAGCAAAACTAGTCAAACGGGCCGAATTTCTGAGGTGGAAGGTGAAAAATTGGGCCAAAAACCTCTGTGCGCTGCACTAATTTCTATATTCGTTGTGCTACTTTGCTGCTGCTTTTGAGGTACTTTCGGAAGTCCAAATTGAGCCCAAGTGTGCTTGTTGGAAATCCCTGCCTGTCTACTTTCCAACCTAAGTGGAATTTATAAATTTGGTTCCCATTTGCCCCTCCAAAAGCTCAATCTCCCAAGACTGCTTTATGAGTGTGATATTAGGGGCAGAGAGGTCATTTTTAGGGTGTTTTTGACCTCCTGAGGACTCACAACTTGCCCAAATTTCTTGGCCAAGTACCAACGGTCATGATTTTCCATGATGAATCCAAAAATGCAAACCATTTGTGATTTGGAGCTCCCAAATAGGGAGAAAAAACCTGTGTTGTGCCTAAAAATTTGTCATGCGTACTGTGCTTGGACTACCCTTTGATGATGGTATGAAGCTAGGTGTTGTTGTGAGACATCCCACCAAGGCGAAAAACAAATGTAACCAGATAATGTTAGGAAGGGGAAAATAGTAGGGGATTTGGGAATATTGAAATAAATTTAATTAGGGAGAGGAGGGGGATTTTATATATGAGAATAGGGTTTAGGGTTTGGGATTGTTGAATAGGGTTGAGGAGATGTTTATAGGGGCAAGGGTTTAGGAGTTTTTGGATTTGAATGCAATGTAGGATTAATGAGCTTGATGGGGGGGGGGTAGGAAATGAGGAAACAAAAGGGAAACGGGGAAGGGGAGAGTCCTTGGCAACTAATCAATAATTCAAGACCCCACAACAAATTTCCTTTGAATGTATTTTAAAGGGAGGGTTTAGATTTTGTTCCAAATGCTACCACCCATAAACCACTCACACTTATAACCAAATTCAAAGCAACAACAAGAATGAGGGCCTACCTGGCGAATTCATGCAAGGTATGGGCGAATTGGTTAAATTCCAAGCAAGTTTCGGGCTTGAGGCTATATGTGCCGCGCTCAAAACCGAGTGTGCCACACTCTTTATATGCGCTGCGCCCGTTATAAATTACACTGGGTGAAAACTCTCAGTGCGTTGCGCTGCCTCCAAGTCACACAATCAGCCTCTTCCATTGACTGTTTTGCTCTTGCACTTTCAAAACACAATTTCTCCTTTGGATTATGAAAGACACTTGTTGCAAAGGGATAATTAGTTTTGAAATATCTTGACAAGAGATGGTTTAAAGTTTTACTTCTTCAAAAAACTCCTTTCATAATGCTTTTGACTATGGCACTTTGTCTTTTAATGAAACTTTGTCCTTTGGCTGTCTCATTGATTTTCTGAGATTTGAGCTGATGAAATTGGTTGATTTTTTGCAGGGATATATGTGTTGATGTTTGGCAAAGGAAAACTAGAGCCCGCTTTGAAAACTTCATGGTGGAAAAAATACATGATTATTACAAAAACTGAATTCGACAATTTCTTATTCAAAACAGAGTTTTGAACAAGAAATATCCTCAAATGTGTTTGATGATGAACTTTTGAACTAAAAACCTCTTCAAAAACTATCCTCATGGCTTGCAGGCATTATTCGACATGTTTGAAGACCAACCACTAGACCTAGACTCTTAAAATAACTCTTTTTGACAAAAATACCATAATGACTGTGAATGAATGAAATGAACTTTGATGAACTGACTAGCCTGGGCAAGTACAAGCATGAGGGAAACAAGAACACCAAACCCTTCCATCAGACAATGGCATGCCCCTAGCGAAATGCAATGAAGTGAGTCGAGTGAGACACCTAAAAATAAATTGCAAAAAGAGGAATGATCTTTGACTGAGGAATGACCAGACCAAATCTAACATTAGCTCCAATGGGGATGGAAGCTCCTTGGAGGTGCTAAGAACAACAGAGCTCTGGAAGAGCTAGACAGTGCCTTCGTCCATTGGGCTATGGAGTCATTATTCCGACAAGAAATACAAGACTTCTGACTCAATTTATTTGACTGAAACTTGACTTGAAAACGACTCGACGATAACACTAAAATGACTGAAAAACTTAATCAACAAACGGAACTCAAAACTGAAACCTTTCTTCAGAATTATAGCCTTCACTTTTGGCCCCCAGACTGAAGAAAATATTACAGCACGCACTTGCAGTGAAACTGAAATAAAATGGTATTTACAATGACAATGATGACGACAGAAATAACTTAGAAAAAGTACCGCTTGAGCAGCCAACCATTGACCGACCCTCCTGGACAATATTCTCCGTTCATCTCCTTCAAAAAAAAGGCATTCTGACCCCGACACACTGCAGTCTTAAAAGGACCTTTCCAGAGATTTTCAAACTTGCCGCGCTTGCCCTTTTCCTCTTTCCTTTCATCCCACTTTAACACCACATCATCCAACTGAAATGTGTCCGCCTTTGCTTTTCTATCATAAATCTTTTTAATTCTCTCCTGCAACTTGAATGTGTTCTGAAAATTATCTTCTCGTGTCTGTTGCAAGTGGATCAATTGATTTAGTCTTCTCTGCATTGGATCCTCTTCACTACCCGCCTCTTGGAGAAGTTTGACTACCGGAGCTGCAAGAGAGGTAGCGAACACTGTGTCAACTCCATAAACTAACTCAAAGGGGGAGATACCAATGGATTTCTTTTGACTCACATGATCTGCCCAAAGTGTATGGACCAGCTTCTTATGCCAATTCTTCTTGTTGATTTCCAGCATCTTTTTAATGATATTAACCAAAGATTTGTTGGAAGACTCCGCCAATCCATTGCCTTGCGGATGATAGGTGGTTGAGTGCCCCAAAGTAATATGATATTTACTACAAAACTCAACCATCCTTTTTGACTTGAAAGCTGCTGCATTATCAGTAATTAACTTATTTGGGAAACCAAAATGAGACAAGATATTATTTTCTAGGAATGAAATTATTACCACATCCGTAGCTTGCCTATTGGGAATTGCTTCGATCCATTTTGTGAAGTAATCTGTTCCCGTGAGGATCCATCTATGCTGACCTGAAGAAGAAGGATGAATTTCACCAATAAAATCCAACCCCCACTGCTTAAAAGGGGCACTTACCTCGATGGGCTTAAGCGGAAAAGGCTGTAATTTCTGTTTCCCTTCAAAAATCTGGCTGTTATGACAGCTCTTAACAGTCTTGAACACATCAGCAAACAATGTCGGCCAATAGTATTCGGCCCTCAAAATTTTATTTGCCATTGTTTTCCAAAAAAGGTGACCGCCAAAATCTCCTTTATGGAAATCCTCCATGACCTGCTTCGCTTCTTCTTCCACCAAACAATTTAACAAAATGCCACTGGGATCTTTCCAATAAAGTGTAGAATTCAAAATACAAAACTTAGCGGCCTTCAACTTAAGAGTTCTCACTTTGTTTCTAGCCATACCAGGTGGTGCAGATAAATTCTGAAGGCATATATAATATCAAAATACCATGGGGAGAGAATAAACATTTCTGATACCTAAAGTGACGAAGTCTCCTCATTTTCATCGGACATGGCAACTATCAGATTTATGTCTAAGACGTGCAGATTTGATTCAATCATTAACTTCGCCAAACCCTGACCTTTAACAAGATTTGTGGGCCTTATTTCCACATCATACTCTAGCAAAGCTGCTATCCACTTGCCACGTCTTCCTTCAGGATCGGTATGAACCAAAACATCTTTGACAACAGCGTTAGGAACATAAGCTAAAATATGGGAATGTAGAATGTACACACAGAAATATTTCAGTGATTTTACAAGTGCAAGGGATTGCTTCTCAATAATATTGTATTTCAAAGCAGCATCTCTTATAGTCCGACTGAAAAAAACAATGGGTTTTTCATGCTCATCTTTTTTCTGCATTAACACGACTGCCATAGTATGCTTCGACGCAAATGAAAACAATATAAAATTCTGAGTATAATCCTGGCTAATTAGAACCAGAGTCGAGGAAAGAGCCAATTTTACTAAATTGAAAGATTTTACAACCTCTTCCGTCCATGACACTTGGCTGTCCTTATTAAGCATGTTTGTAATCTCCCTAAGATGTTCAACAAGATTAGGAACAAAGCAGCGCAAAAAATTCATCTTACCATTGAATGATTGAATCTCCTTCTTATTCTGGGGCAGATCAATTTGCTGAATCGCTTCCACACGTGCTGGATCAATATAGATGCCATATTTTGATATAATGTGCCCAAGTAGTTTGCCTTCATCCATGGCAAACAAACTCTTCTTAGGATTCA
The DNA here is from genome assembly GCA_031772625.1 of Pinus tabuliformis. Classification (NCBI taxonomy): domain Eukaryota; kingdom Viridiplantae; phylum Streptophyta; class Pinopsida; order Pinales; family Pinaceae; genus Pinus; species Pinus tabuliformis. The sequence continues at coordinate 232,982,009 of CM062819.1, read as the reverse complement.
GCGACACACCATATTTTCTACACTTTTCAAATGATGCAAGTGTTCTTCATTTGATTTGGAAAACACGGTCAAATCATCAAGGTACACAACCAAGAAGAAATCCTTCTCATTTGCAGAAGCCAAGTCCATTTCCCGCTGAAAAGTGGCACCCTCGTTCTTCAAACCGAAAGGCATTTTTGCATAATGAAATCTTCCCCACGGAGTGGTGAACATTGTTTTGTCTCGGTCATCTTCATGGACTAAAATTTGGTTATATCCGGAATAACCATCGAGTAGTGACATGCGAGATGCTCCAACTACTCGCTGAAGTATGTGATCCATTTTGGGCAGTGGATAATTATCCTTCAATGAAACTTTGTTGAGATTTCAAAAATCAATGCACAAACGAATCTCACCGATCTTCTTTCGCACGGGCACCAAATTAGATATCCAATCAGAAAAATGGATGGGAACAATAATTCCTGATTTGTACAACCTGTTAAATTCCTTCTCGATTGATGGCAACAATTTTGGATTAAGCCTTCTTAACTTCTGTCTGAAAGGTTTTTGATTAGGCTTGATAGGAATAGTGTGCTGAATTATATTTGTATCATATGTCTTCAAATCAGAATAGTCCCAAGCAAACACATCAGCAAAAGATGACAACAAGCTGATATATTTGGCCTTTACCTTCTGTGGTTTTGCTTTGGACAGCTTTACCATCTTTGGATGCTCGACTATTCCAATGTTCACATCTTCAACTCCCTTTTCTGTTGGCTGCAATGTTGGTTTGCGGGCTACATCATCATGATCAAAGAGATCCTCTAAAGGTATCAAGCCTTTAGGAATCACATTATCCTTGAGCTGCAACACTTCCATTTGATTGATCTGCACATCGTCTTTGCCATCATCATGCTCTACATCAATTGAGGTATCTTTGAATTTACCTTTGTTTTGCAGAAAATCATTGATTTCCTCATCATCTTGGAAAACTTGCCAATACCTCTGATTGTCCGGGACAGTCGGACGGTGCTTCACATGGATTTCAAATTTATTGCTTAAGTTCATGCAAATCTTCAAATTACTTGCTGCCTTAGCAAGTGCATCAACAATACTATTTTGAATACGAGGCACACATGTCAAGTGTAATCTGAAAAAAGCTTCAAAATGTCAAGAACATCATTCCAGTATGCCCGCATTCGAGGATGCTTTGCTTGATATTCGCCTTTAACTTTATTAATCACCAATTTGGAGTCGCCATATACATAAATCATCTTTGCATTCAACTTTCTTAGGATCTTTAGGCCAACAATCAAAGCCTCATACTCAGCTTCATTGTTCGAGCAATCAAAAGCAAGTTTGTAAGAACATACCCGCACGTTACTCGACACTTTGTTTGGAGCGGAAAAAGGACTACGTACCCAAATTCCAATTCCAGCACCATCATTTCCTACTGTTCCATTGAAATCCATGGTCCATAGGCCATTTTCCTCTTCTTCTAAGTGCTGAAACTCTTTTCCCTCTGTTTTTTCTGCTTGCTGTCCATCATCCCTTTCTATTTGCTAAGCGGTCTTTCCATGTTCTTGTCCTTCTCTCTTCAAAACTTCTCTGAAATTTTCTGCTATTTCTGGAATATCATCTGTTACAACTAACTGATTGTCAATATCATTAAAACTATCTGAATACAAAACAAAATACTTGAGATCTGTATGTACATAATTAATCAGATGATTAATTGGTTTCTCATTTCTTGTAATCATGTATTTCATTTTCTTCTCATGATACATTTTTCTCATTTGGCCAAATACTGGAATCGTTGCATAGGAGAAATCGAGCTGCATAGTTCCTTTGATCTTTGCTCCCCAAGACCTTGAAGGAAGCATACCGAATCGGGGAGGAATGTTTGCTACAACAACATCCATCAAAATATTCTTAGCCGGAATCTGATCCAAACTGACCACCAAGTCTTTAATAATCCCAATACATCTCACCCTGCTGGAATCAAACAAATAGAGATCATGGTACTTCCTGGTAATGTCCAAACCCAACTTCTCCATGATAGCTTTTGGCATAAGATTGTGGGAGGCACTGGAATCGAACATAGCGTTATGCAAAACAAACTCGTGCACTCTCAAACTGATATAAAAAGGAGGCACATCACTGTCGGGAGACTCACCATTCAATGCTGGTCCAAAAATCAGTTCAGGCTTATCATCTTCCACACTCACCATATCAAAAATTGGATCAAAATTCAGAATTTTCGAAACCTGCCCTCTATAATCACTGTTCCTCATCAGCTCTGTCAAAGGAATAGATACCTTCAAATTGGAAATCTCTTTTTCTAAACTAAAAGTAGAAGTCTTCTCTACCTCTTTGGCTGGAACTTCTTTCTTCTCTGATTTATCTTTTGGTGCAATGGGTTGATTGACTCATTCATTTGATGATGGAGATTTGTTAGGCATTGGATCAAAAACTTCTTTGCCTTTATTTGGTGCAACCGACGACTCATTCTTAGATGCTGGACCTTCCTTTCTCTTTTGGATTGGATTGATGGGGACATTTCTGTTTCTTAATGAATACTAACGTTGCTAGGCAGACAAGGCATGCATATACCCTCTTTGATACTCATTCAACTCCTCTTCAAGAGCTGTGTCATTCGACAAGATAAAATCTGCATCATGCTGTACTGCTAAACTTTCTGCATACTCATCATCTTCAGTGATAAATGTGGGCATATCATTTGGAGTGAAGAAGTGATTTTCTTCTCCTATTACATGGTCTTCATCATCAGATTCGGGGCCAACAAAATTCTGCTGAAGAGGTGTCTTTACTTGTTGCTGTTGTGATGTCATTTCTTGTGCTCATTGTTTACGCTGTTTGATCCTGAATTGTAGCTGCTGCTGGCCACATAAATTGGGATTCCAAATCTATGGTTCGGGCTTATCTAATGTCAACCTTTCAATCATCTTTTCTACCTTGCATAGCACCTGATCTAAGGTAGAAGCTTCCTCCTTTATTGAGACTTTCTTTTTAGCTTTCATTCTAGCTCGCTTGTCATTCAAATTTGCCTCAACACTAACGACAATTTTTTGCATCTCTTCTAAGGTAGTTGGATCTCTCTCCCTTAACTGATAAGCCAAGTCTGGATCAAAACCATCTGGTAACTTAAGCAAAGATGATCTTCTACTTGGCTTTAAGTCATCTGGAATTTCATCATAAACCACATTGAATCTAATACAATAGTCTTGCATGGACTCACCAGCATTTCGCTTGATCTTGGTATATTCAGAAGTGATTTGCAGCGGATCTTTCTTTACTTCCCAGCATTCCAAAAATTGTCTTTTAAGGTCTTCTAATGTAGGAACACTTCTGGCTGGAAAAGCTCTGAACCATTTTCTTACCTCGCCACCGAAGGTCTGCACGAATAATCTCATGGTCACATTTTCTTCATCGATCTCATGAAGATCGAAGAAATCTGTCATTTTTTCCATGTGTTGCTAAGCTGTGATACCTTGAGGTGTGCCATCAAACAAAGGAATTTTGCTCTGATAATCTGCAGGCATGTCATTCAAAACTTGAGGTAGCGCGAGAGGTGCAAACCGAGCAGCCATTGCTCTTGGTGGATTTTGTCGGGGGGATGATGGAGGAGTGGGAGTAGCTGATGTGTGAGGTGTATGAGGAGGTGTAACAATTTTAGATGTAGGAGTATATGGAGGTGAATTTACAATAGAATTTTGATCAATAATGTTAGGCTGTAGATGAAGGGTGGGAATGAAAGGCGGCTCCGTTGGAACCCTTGAGCTAGATGGGGCTGAAATAGTTCCAAGAGTTGCAGATGCAGCTTCTAGAAAATCAATTATATTTGCAGCCTCAATACCAGTTTGGAGTTGTCTTAAAATGAAATTTTCAATAGACTTATTAGATTTTTCAATGTTTAGAGCATCAAGAAAATCCGAATTTGGGACGATAGACTCAAGAGCGTTTTCAGACTTGGTTTTAAATAATGAAAATTCAAACTTTTCATCAAAATCAAGCTCTTCAAGATACTTAAAAATTTCTGAGCATGAACAAGATCTAAACACGGGAGTGACAGAGCTCTCTTGGCGAACAATTCTTGAAATCAGATTAGGATTCTCATAGAAAGGAGGAGGATTTGGATCTGGATTAGCTCTTGTATATCTCTTTGAAGCCATCATGTTATTTTTAAGAAATCAAAGGAACAAAAACAACTTGATCAACTTGTCAAACTCTAAACCTATCATCCAAAGCTTAGAATTATCAAAAGTGTTGGGGTGATTCGCAAATCAAGTGTCATGATTACAAGCTAGACCAGAGATTGACTGGAGCAGCGTTTATCTACTTGCTCTAATGCAAAGCAAAAGCATTTCGAAAGCTACCTGGCATAACTTCAGGCTCCGTCTGTAGCTTAGAAAACCAATGACATCAAAAAGAAAACCATTTTCTTCCCCAGTATGGTCACCACTATGTTAGAGCCTAGATTTGTCTAAGGCTGAAAAGACAAGGTTCTAGGTCCACATCAAACCATGCTCAACCTCATAGCTAGCCCTACGAGGACAGGAGAGGGCTCTCTCCGGGTCAATCTCGGCAAAAGGTAATCTATGAGGCTCAAGATGACTGATTTAGCAACTACTATTAGGCTAGGTATTAAGTGCAGGGATTTGATTTGGTTTTTTGAGGGTTTTGTTGAAAAAATGGGAAAGGAAAATTTGGGCTCGGGGATGAGGCACAGTTTTTGCAGAGGTCTGATTGGGGCAAGGAAGGAAATTGTTTTGATGCTTTAAAGCAAGTGAGGTGGGTAGATTAGACAAGTGAGGAGCTAAGGAGAGAAAGAGAGTCTCAAGAATTCTCCTTAAACTGAAGAAAACATGAAAATTTAAACAAATTCAAAGGCAGAGCATAACAATTATGGATTCCACCTTAATCACTCATTTGTTTCAAATTCAGAAGAAGAAGCATGAAGATGATACAAAAAACACTAGATAAACTTACAATTACTAAGAGAGGCACACCATAAAAACATAAAGCCACATGGATCCCAAACAGTGCTGCAAAACCCTCGTCTTTCCTTAGCCAAAAATGTAGAGATACAATGTACAATAGAGTGCCAAGCTTTTCCCAAGAGTCCAACCCTGAAAATGACTTAGGAATTACATAATATAGACAAGCCAACCTCTTCCCTTGCCTCTAGGGGTCGAGCTCATCCTTATAGGAGCTGTTTCAACCAATTCTAAACAATGCACTAAAATCTACGCAATCTAAACAACTTGCCTCTATAAGGTAGGGAACTGATTCATTCATTAAATTTTTACTCTTTGGTGAATGAATCCTCTATAACAAGTAACTAAGTGTTAAAATTACATCATGTTCACTCAATTACATCAAGATAAGTCAAAAATTACATCAAAAAGAAAAAAACTAGTCAAACTGGCGGAATTTCTGAGTTGGAAGGTGAAAAATTGGGCCAAAAACGTCTGTGCGTCGCACCAATTTTTGTATGTGTTGCGCTAATTTTCTGCTGATTTTGAGGTACTTTCTGAAGTCCAAATTGAACCCAAGTGTGCTTGTTGGAAAGCCCTGCCTGTCTATTTTCGAACCCAAGTGGAATTTTTGAATTTGGTGCCCGTTTGCCCCTCCAAAACCTCAATCTCCCAAGACTGCGTTCTGTGTGTGATATTAGGGGCAGAGAGGTCATTTTTAGGGTGTTTTTGACCTCATGAGGACTCAAAACTTGCCCAAATTTCTTGGCGAAGTACCAGCGGTCATGAGTTTCCATGCTGAATCTAAAAATGCAAACCATTTGTGATTTGGAGCTCCCAATCCTAAGCACCAGGGAGAAAAAACCTGTGTTGTGCCCAAAAATTTGTCATGTGTACTTTGCTTGGACTGCCCTTTGATGATGGTATGAAGATAGGTGTTGTTGTGAGATATGCCACCAAGGGGAAAAACAAATGTAACCAGGGAATGTTAGGAAGGGGAAAATAGTAGGGGATTTGGGAATATTGAAATAAATTTAATTAGGGAGAGGACAGGGATTCTATATATGAGAATAGGGTTTAGTGTTTGGGATTGTTGAATAGGGTTGAGGATATGTTTATAGGCGCAAGGGTTTAGGAGTTTTGGGATTTGAATGCAATGTAGGATTAATGAGCTTGATGGGGGGGGGGAGGGTAGGAAATGAGGAAACAAAAGGGAAATGGGGAAGGGGAGAGTCCTTGGTGACCAATCAATAATTCAAGACCCCACAACAAATTTCCTTTGAATGTATTTTAAAGGGAGGGTTTAGATTTTGTTCCAAATGCTACCACCCATAAACCATTCACACTTATCACCAAATTCAAAGCAACAACAAGAATGATGGCCTACCTGGTGAATTCATGCAAGGTATGGGCGAATTGGTTAAATCCCAAGCAAGTTTCGGGCTTGAGGCTATATGCGTCGCGCTCAAAACCCAGTGCGCCACGCTCTTTATATGCGCCGCGCCTGTTATAAATTACATTGGGTGAAATTCCAAGCAAGTTTCTACAGTGGACTGAAGAGTGTGCAAATATGATAAGGATCTTGTGGTTTGTACAGATGCCTGCAAGAAAGGACTTGGTGGGGTCCTTATGTAGGAAGGACATGTGGTATGCTATGATTTAAGGAAGTTGAATAAGCACAAGCAGAACTATGTGACTAATGATCTTGAGTTGGTTGCTATAATTCATGCATTGAAGATGTGGAAACATTATCTCCTTGGCAAGAGGTTCGTCTCGATGAGTGATCACTGTGGGTTAAGGTACTTGATTGACCAACTCAATATGAATGCTAGGTAAGATAGATGGTTGGATACCCTAAGTGAGTTTGACTTTGAGATCAGGTACATTAAGGGCAAGGAGAACAAGGTTGCAAATGCTCTCAATAAGAGAGTGCAGGTGAATCATATTTCAGTTGTGAGCTCTTATGGGACATATTTGCAAAAGTGGATCTTACATGCAGGACAACAAAATGATAGGTATCAATAGCTGAAGCAGATATTGCAGATTCAGGAACATGGTTTCTGTGTCGAATAGCAGTGAGCGCAAGAAGATTATCTTGAGGGATTTTTAAGTCAAGATGTATTCAAGTCACCTAATATATCAAAATACTTTGACAACAATTAAGAAGTTATATCATTCACCTAACTTTAAGAAAGAGGTGGTCGAGTTTATTGCTATATGTTTGGATTGTTAGCAGGTAAAAGTAGAGTGTAAGAATCTAGCTGGTTTGTTGCAACCTATTCTAATTTTGAAATGGAAATGGGAGGTCATTTCCATGGGCTTCATATCAATATTTCCAAGGACATCGAGACAACATGATTCCATCATGGTTGTAGTTTACAACTTAAGTAAGGTAGCTCACTTCATTGTAGTTAAGTCTACTATTTCAGCTAGTGAGGTAGCTCAAGTATTCACCAGGGAGATAATGAGATGGAATGGTGTTCTTAAGAAAATTATATTAGAAAGAGATGCCAAGTTCACTTCCAGGTTTTGGAAGGATTTGTTTGCAGGCTTGGGGGAAGATTTAGCTTTCAATGTGACTTATCATATGCAAACAGATGGATAGACAAAAAAGGTTAACATGATTCTTGAGGACATCTTGAGGATGCATGTCATGCATTAGCAGAGGAAGTGGGAAGAGTATATTCCATTGGTAGAGTTTTCATATAATAAGGGGTATCATGATTTGTTGAAGATGAGTCCATTTGAGGCTCTTTATAGGTGGAGTTGTAACACTCCTATTAGCTAGAGTGATCCAGTGAGTAGGGTGTTGATTGGACTAGATTTGTTAGCTGAGATGGAGCAGGAGATGCAAGTTATTGAAAGGAATTTAAATGCAACACAATATAGGTAGAATAGTTGTGCATATCAACACAAAGTGTTCAAGAAGTTTCAGTTTGGGGAGCAATTGTACTTGCACATCAAGCCCAAGAAGAGATCCTTGAGGATTAAATCATGTGCCAAGTTGGCACTTCGGTACTGTATGCATTTTGAGATACTTGAGAGGATTTGAACAGTGACCTACTGACTTGCACTTCTGCCAACAATGAAAGTCCATGATGTTTTCCATGTTTCATTACTTAAGAAGTATATCAAAGATGTTGATCATGTCATTGATTGTTATGTATTACTGGTGGAACCAGAGGGGGAATTATAGCCATAACCTCAGTGCAATTTGTAGCATAAACAACTCATGCTCCAGAACTAAGTAATCGAGTAGGTTAAAGTACTCTGGAAGCACTTCGGGCCAGATGAAGCTACATGGGAGATGGCTAATCAGATGCGGGCTTTGTATCCTTTTTTTTGTTGGTTGAGAAGATGTGTTTGGTTTAAGATTATATATGCATATGTGTATTATATAATAATGTAATGAGCTTTGTTATAAAGCTCCAATAATAGTGTGTTGTAAACACTGCATTGAGATGTGTTATAAAGCTCCAATAAGCAATATGGTGTGCATGTTTTCAACAGTTTGGTGTGACGTAAATGTTGCATTGATTTGTGTTATAAAGCTACATGGGAAACATGTTTTTCTAGTTATAAGCATCATTGAACACCGAGGACGGTGTTCCCCCAAGTGGGAGGGGTTTGTAACAACTCCTAGTTGATTTTCCATGTAAATAAAATAAGACCAAGGTCATGGGACACATATTCCAAGATGAATGTTGGGTAAAAAATTATAGTGGGCATCACTTGTGGATTATTTATGGCTATGGAAATTGGAAAAGGCATTGACAATGGAAAAGAAGCAATAATTGGCATTTTAATTATGAAAATAAAGGAAAACGGGACAAAAGGGAGGTGAAGAGACATAGATTGGCATGCAAGGGAAATTATAGGAAAAATGAAGGAAAATTAAGAATATAGAGGTATCAATGATAAAAGGCTCCAGAGAAACAATTGCTAGCTTTTCACAGTTTTTATTTTAGCACACTCTCATTCTCTCATACTCTTCCACACTTAGAACATTCTTGGAGTTTTCTTTTAGAATTCTAGCTTTCACTTGGATTTGGAGAAATAAGGCAATAGAAAGCAAGGAAGTGCAAGGAGATAATCGGAACAACAACTACAACAAGGATACTTTGCAGGTAACAGGTTGCATGTATGATTTGCTTTCTGATTTTTGGATGCATGGTATATGCATGTGATTCCTTGGTTATGTGTTGTGGTTGACATTGATATTTGCTTGGATTGACAATAGTTTCAATATTTCCTTTCCATTTCTCAAATAACCATGGTGTTGTGGATTTTCCACTTATTTTTTTGATTGGTGCTAAGGTTCCTTATGGATATGGGTTGGAACAAATGCTCGAGAAGCCCTATAACAGTTTGGGTTGAGCTACTACTTCCTGGAGCCGTAGGTTGGGACAAACACTCTAGAGCCCTTGATGGGTTGAGTTACTAGTTCCCGGATCCATGGTTGGAACTTTGGAGCCCTAGAAGGCTATGTGTCGATTTACTAGTTGCTAGAGCCCTAAACAACTTGGGTAGTGACTGATCTAGTTGATGTTAGTGATTTTCGGACTGTAGAGGTAGAATCACCGTGGTTGAGGGTTGAGGTGGTTTAGTCTATGGAAGCGCTGGTTGGTTTTATTTTGGTTTAACCCATGAGATCCCACATTCATGCTTGGAATATGGTGTAGGGGTGATTGGCTGAAAGAGAGATTTGGTTCGGCCCAATCTATGGTCGGGTGGTACATGGAAGTTCCTGACGTGGTTGGAATTTTCATATGTTAATATGAGATATTTTCCTATTGTGATCTATGATCTTTTGTAGTGATTATGTTAGTGATTTTATGATTGAATTTCCATGGTTTCTATTATTTTTATATGTTAGTTATATGGTGTATTCTTTCAATGAATCTTGACAATTTTTTATAATTTATTGAATGATTAATGAATTCATGGCATAAAATTTTTTATTTCAACTAGAGACAGAGGGGTTAGGGCCTTCTTAGTGATTCTCATATCAAATTCAGAAGTTTATGATCATATATGCATTCATGTCCTGTAGGTTACATGTTTGGTGGAATGTCTGTTTTGTATTAGGCATCTTTGGGTCAAGTTATTGCTTGAGCTTTTATTAGTCATCTTTATTATTACCTTCGATTGCATTCTAGAAAGTTACAGGAAATTTTGGGTAATGGTCTAGAAGCTAGCTTGAAAAGGTGGCACAAGTCTCAGAGCCGCATGCTCAGAATTGGAGATTTTGGGTCATAACACATGGAAGCATGCTTATGAGTGCGGTTGGAGGCTCGTAACTGCATGCATGCTATGTTGTGTGTGTGGTTGGGGTTAAGCTTATGAAATGATAGTTCTAGCTTAGAATATGGTCATCGGAGTTTGTGGGTTGACTTCTGGGTGATCTTGTGTTCCTGAGGTATGTTTGTAAGTTGTCTATGTGTTGGTCCCACTTCCATAACTAGAACTTAGAGGTCAGGTCATGTCATAGTGGAATTCATCTCATGTTTACCCTGGCGAGTTGGTAAAATTAGGTAAATGTTGGGGTGACATGTTACAGATATTTTGACTGACATACAATACACCCATAAGGAAAAGAAAACCATGTGGTGCAAATTTATTTTGTGTTTGTTCATCATGCATTCTAACATTGTCTTGAGGACTTCGTTAACATATTCTATTTTTCCATTGGAATGAGGGTAGTATGGTGAGGAAAACTCATCTGCAAACCTAAAGAGGGATGAGAATTCTTGAAATACCTCATTTTCAAAGTGCTTGTCATAGTAAAATACTAGCTCCTTGGGAATCAGTTGAAGGGTGGAATAATTCCTCCTGCAACGAGTGAGTATTGGCTCGATCAAGGTAACAATTAGGCCCCTATTCATTTGGTGTGGCTATATACTCTCTAGAACAAATGACCGATTAAATATATTAATTTAACTTCAAAATATACATAGAAACCAATTAAAAATAAAACTAATATAATATAATCATTCTAAATACTTACAGGCAAATATAAAAAAATATACAAACTGTTGCGTATGAATGAATTTTTTGAACAAAATAACATGAGATGGGGAAATCACCCAAATGTAGAACTTTGAGAAAAAACTGCATATGTTTTAATTAATGATAACCCTCACTGGAATGCGTGTCCAATCAACCACTTAAAATTGATTTTTGAGCTATGCTTTAAAGATATTATGAAAAATTGAATATATATATATATATATATATATATATATATATTATATCTCGATAACAAGAGCAAGATTAATAAACCATCTTTTTGAATATCAGAAATGAACGCTAATACACTTCAAATAAACTAAGATGAATCTGAGTTTATTAAAACAATTTGATAATACAATATACTTTACTATTTCAAAGAAATGGCATAAGACCATTTCAACATTCAACAAGTATTGATATAAAGAAAAACAATAGAGGAAAATACTATGAATGTGTTTTAAATAATTAAATATCATACAATGCTGAGATCACATCATTAAGTAAACATCAATGCTTGATTGGTCTTAAAAAATTCACTGTAAAATATTGATTAAAAAACCAAAGTCTTAAAGTGCAACAATTTCCAACTCTCTTGGGACTGTGATTTGAGAAGAAAGAATTCACGATAATATAAGTTCCTTTTGCTTTGGTTCAACCTCTCTCTACTCTTTTACAAACCCTCTATTTATAATCACAAAGTTCAATAGAAGTTTGTTTCTTGAAAGCTTCAAGAAAATATGTTTCCCAATTTCTTGGGATTTGAATAATTCTTTTTCCCCTTCTGTTATAGACATATTTGGGCACATCAACCCCAAACTTATATGTCGATAAACTAGGGCTCATCAACACCTAAAAGAGTTGTTTCATACCCTAAAGGAACATAGTCATCTGAATACATCATTCCCCAAAAGTTCCATATGAGAAACCATCCAGAAATGGCCTAAATTAAACCATACTGATTAGTCCACTGGAAAAGTGCGATGCATACTGAGTGGTACACTGCCAGGGTGTGATGCATACTGATTAGGTCTTCTATAGGGTGCAATGGGTGAGGATGGAAAAATGTTCCAGACAGTTTTCTAGGTGGTTGCTCATGGAATCTTCTAGAAACTTCTCCTGTGCCATTTGCCTCTCTTAATTCGCCCAAGGATGAATAAGGGATCTAAGAAATCTCCAAATGGAACCAATTGTAACAAGTGGAATGACACTAATCAAACCCCATGGATGACTCACTATTATAGACATATTTGGGCACATCAACCCCAAACTTATATGTCAATAAACTAGGGCTCATCAACCCCTAAAAGAGTTGTTTCATACCCTAAAGGAACATAGTCATCTGATTACATCATTCCCCAAAAGTTTCACCTGAGACACCATCCAGAAATGGCCTAAACTAAACCATACTGATTACTTCACTAGAAAATTGCGATGCATACTGAGCGGTACATTGCCAGGGTGCAATGCATATTGATTAGGCCTTTTTTAGGTGGTTGCTCATGGAATCTTCTAGAAACTTCTCCTATGCCACTTGCCTCTCTGAATTCACCCAAGGATGAGTAAGAGATCCAAGAGATCTCCAGGTGGAACCAATTGTAACAAGTGGAATAACACTAATCAAACCCCATGGATGACTCACACCCTTGCACACATCTATAAATGGATCCCTCATCTAAGAGATCTAGAGGCTGGAATATTGTGAATTGCAAGGAAGTGATGATAGTTTGTAATTGAGGAAAGAGTATTGTATTGTTGGTGTGATCTTGCTATTTCATGATGCGAAGAGGGATTGAAGCTGGGAGGATGATGCTGGATCAGACAACTGGGTTGTAATTCTCCCTTCTATTAATAAAGTTCTTCAAGTTTTCTTCCATATGATTGTGCAATTGTGAATGTCATCATTTTTGAATGCTATCATTTGTTCATTATATATCTGATTTTGTAATTTTTATGTTGTAATAGATCATGATGCTTTGACGGTTCTTTATTGCTGTACTTGTGCAGGTACTCTCCAAGTGGGTTAAGTATGGGGAGGAGTTACAAGCTTTATCAAGGGGGAGAGAGATCAAGGAAGGGATTAAGTAGAAGTTCCAGGTTGGTTCCATTATTTTTCTCTTATCTATTACACATAGAAGAAATAATTGGATTTCTTTAATCTGTTCTTTTTATGGTAGAAACCAAACCTATAGGGCTAGTCGTTCGACAAGACACTAGTTTTCCTAGAAACAAATTGGCGACCTTGCTCGGGAATAACAGATGTTTGGTTGTTGTTATTTTTTGTTTTATAAACTATAGATAGAGCCTAAAGTCAGCCAGGTAGCCTTCGAACTGCTCTTGCTCTGAAATTGCATAGTAGATGAATGCTGCTTCAGTCAATCTCTGGTTTAGTTTATGAATTAAAAATTTGACTTACAAGCACATCTAGATACCCTTTTGGTAGCTCAGTAACCTCTCAAGACATTCCTCTATACTTTTATCTTTCTTGTCCATTAAAGCTCAGCTTAACTCATTGAAAACAGCTGCACATCTAAACCAGAACCCACTTCAGTTGTGCTCCCTGGAACATCGCACTGTCTTCCACTGTAACCCAATATGCATCGCACCTCTCGAGTGTAGTAAGTGCGATGCATCCCTGTTTCTGTGAAGCCCAGGTGTGATGACTGACTGAACCATTTTTCCATTCTAGAAATTGGGGGTTTTTGACCTTGTTTTCAGTTTTGTTTAGTTGTTTTGTTGCTTATGAACAATGCCTCCTTACTGAAGCCTACTTGCATCACATAGATCAGTCTCCATTAGATTAGGATTAGTGAATGTTTTTTGTGTATTTTCTCGTCATTTACAATCCTTTTTTGAAAAGTTTTTTAAATCGATTTGTTTTTTTTGGTACAAAAAGTGTCGTAATTGTCGTTTTGTGTCGAAAAGAGAAGTGTCGTGAATTCTTCCTTCCCTTGATAGTCGATTGAACTTTTCTTAATGTATTTGGTTTGATTTGTTCATATTCGAAGTGTCTAAAGCATTTTTATTCAAAATTGAGAAGTGTCATTGAGTCTTCATTTCTCTTTTGAAGAAGAAATTGTCGAAAATGTCGCTTTGAGTGAAATATTTTAGATCTTTGCTAGTAACATTTAGTTTTCCTTTTTGGAATTTTTCACATCAAGGAGAACGAAAACAAATACATGCATTTGCATTTAGCATTTTTAGTTTGTGTGCGAAAAAATGATTTAGGAAAATGCACTAGTGTGTGTTTTTTGCTCTTTGTTTGAAAGAATTGTAATCTTCTTTCCCTAGTACCTAGGATTATCATTTCTCAAAGTAAACAAAGATTGCTTATCATTGTAGATTGCATATTAGGAATTTCAGATCATCATCACGCGGTGAACCATTGAAAGACAAACTCTAAACAAGATCAACTTTAAAATAAATTTCAATGAACCTAACAACGCTTTGGAACTTAACGAAACATATCTAGAGGTGTAGGCTAGAGATGTGTTTGGTGGCGTTAAAAATAGTGGCTATTGTTTTCATTGAAGGTTGGGTGATTCCTCCTCCTTGATACAAAAATTACTAACACGGACTTGTGCTCCCTATACCGTCGCGTATATATTGGGAGACCAAAATAGGCTTATGTCCTTTATCCATAGGAAGCCGCATTTGCCACCTTATTGATCACAATGCACTGAACACAGCATTCGGGAAGATTGACTACCGTACATAAGTCCTTGGTAATTTCTCTTTAATTATCACCAAGGTGTATATTGCAGTTTTGTGATTGGTTTGGTAATTCCTCTATCTAGATTTTTCAGAGTAGTCACTTTCATTCCTTTTCGACTCTTTAAAAGAAAAGGTCCATCTGAGCACTTGTCCTTTTAGGCTCATTAAAAATCGAAGGAGACTAGAGTCATCTTTAGATTTTTCTTGACTCTTAAAAACTGAAAAAGCAAAGTTGTGTCAAAGCATCATTAAAATTACTTGAATTCAGAATAACATATTTTTCTCCTTAATTTTGAGTTGATCAAGTAATCCGCAATTGTGGAAGAAAGCCAATAAAAACCCCGTCGTTCACGGAGACTAGCGAGTCAACCGTCTTTGCCTCCGGAAGTGAAGACAATCCGGGAAAAGCAGTCTCGTTTAACTGAGTCCAATTCATCTAGTTTATTTGAAACTTTTGTTTCAACATCGTCAGAGACTCTAGTTACTCTAATTATTTCTGGTACATCTGTCTTTAGAGAAGAAGTTCCGCAGTTACAAGAGGACATTAGAACTGATCCTAGTGTAACAGTAGACACTTCTATACCTTAAACAACTCCATCTAGAGTTGATATAGAAACCACTTCGGTTCAAACTGAGGCTACATTTGAACCAATAGTTGTTCAAGAATCTCCCTTTGAGACTGAAGTTCATTTACCTGAACATCTAGACGTTGAGTTTCAGAATTCAGAAGGTGTCACCCCTCCAGTATTTGACACTGCAAAAGCTATACCTTCTTCGGCTCCAGAAATATTTTATGGACATGATGTTCAACCTCTTCCACCTAGTCTGATTACTATAGAGGAGATAGTGGAGGATCCCCCATCTAGTACCCCGTTACATTTTGGAACTGGGATTCATTTGTATCCTTATACTACTGAGTTTGGTTCTTTTAAATCTCCTTCATCATAGGTTCCTGTCGAATCTCAAGGAAATCTCTTGGATAGAATAAACATGTCTAAGCAACCATCAACATCTAGGAATGTGTCATCTGATGCAGCTACGGTAGAACTTCCTACCACCATTTCTACAATGTTTGCTGGTATACCATCTATTCCGATTGGTTATCAATCACTAGCTAGAGTCCACTCAGGGGCTGCTTCGACAACATGGTCCACTCCTATTTATTCATCCAGAGTCCCATCTGGTATTTCTTATGTAGAAACTCAACAATTTGATCCTACATGCCAGCATCAATTTGGGCAAACCATTTTTCAAAGACTGATATAACCTTTAAACACTGGACTGCTGCTGAATGGAGGGCAGTATGCATTTTGACTATTTACTCCTGGGGAACAACCATATGAGAGTTCCAACAAAATTCAAGTCAAACTGGAATTACATCTAGTGGTTGGATACCAATACTACTAGAACAACCAACGGTTGTATATTCAATGCAACCCATCCAACCTATGTTGAATATTCCCACTACACCTACCATTATGATTGTGTCACAAGCACAAGCACAGCCTGTTGTGTCTCAACCTCAACTTGCTCCTTCTTCCTCACAACCTCAAGTTTCGAGGCAGGTGACTCAAGTTTCTCAGGTTGTGATGCAACAACCACTTGTCTCTATGACTCAACCACAACACCAGGTTAGTGCTTCTTTATCTGGAATGAATCGAGCACAAACGAGTATTGTCAATCCATAACTTGGTCAATTCTCTAGTATTGGGAAATAGCAAATGGTCCAACAACCATGGCTGGTACAATACCAACAACCACAATTCTAGCAAACCCAACCTTAGTTTGGACTTGGTTCACAAGCACAGACTGGATTTGGTCAATATCAAGCCTACCGAGGACCTAAGCAACAAGGCTTTGTAGGTTACGGACAGTCGCATTTTCAAAACGGTTATCAACAACCACACTATACTAGTTATGTCCAACAACCTTATCAAAGTTACCAGCATTAGGTACATTATGCTGGTATGCAAAGACCTACTACTCAGGCGATTCCATCTCATCCTGGGTATGTTCCACCTAACCTAAATCAGCAGTTGCCTTTTGTAGCAACTCTAGAATTACCGATTTGAACCGACTGACGAATGATCCAATTGCATACGCCCCTTGGTGGCCAGTGATTCCTCATAAACTTCCCTCTGATATTCCTAAATTCAATGGAAATCCAGGTGAAGATCCATTGAATCATGTAATGACTTTTCATTTGTGGTGCTAATCTAACACCCTGAATGATGATTCGATTAGGCTTCGACTTTTTCAGAGAACACTCATTGGTCCAATAGATAAATGGTATATTGAATTGCCTTGAGCTTCTCTTGATAACTTCAACACCCTTTCCACTACTTTTCTAACCCACTTTCAGTTACCCATTAGGTACAAAACTGGAACATAACTCCTTACCAATTTTAAATAGACCATGGCCACTCACATTTCTAATCATATTCATGAGTACCGACGTCGTCGTTGAATGGTAAAGACATATGTTCCAGATCAGTTGTTAGCTGAGTGGTTTATTAAGTCCTTATTGCCATCTATCACTGAGGACATGGCAAAAGGGGGAGTTGTCACTGAAGAGCAAGTCATTGCTCGCGCCCAATATTTAGACTTGATCTATACTCAATCTGCACACTCTATGAAAAAATTCCTAATGCTCCTAGACCAACTTTTTCTATTCCACCTCCTCCTAAATCGAATAGGGACTCTCATGCCGGTGACGGTGTGATCGAGGCTTCAAGCATGCAAAACGCAAGAGGTCCATCTAGTCAAGCTCTTGTTGTTTCTATTCAGAATGCAAATGACAAACCTCTTGCCTCGGAGATTAATGCGGTGTCATATGACAAAGGAAAAAATCCAAAGCAACCAGGGGGAAAGAAGAAAGGGAAAAGTAATAAGAAGAAACAAGATAATTCCACTCTTGAAAAATCATCTGAAAACCCTACTGCGGCAAGGAAACCTCCTCATTTTCCATGTTTGATATGTAACGAGGAGAATTATATGAGAGAATGTCCACATCGAGCTGAGGTTGCAAAACTTTTGAAGGCTTCGAATACCTCAGCGGTGTTGATTGATCCGTTTCCAAACCCAAAAACTAATCTGGTTGCTATTGATAATGCTTCCACATCCCAAGTGCTTATGTTATCCATCATAAACAAGAAAAATGATGCTTTGATATCGAAAAGGAAAAAAGATTATGGGAATCCATCGTCGTTGAACAACCAGGCTACTGATCAACCTAGTGGTTCGACAACGACTTCGCCAGAAGTTGTTCCACCCATTATTCTTGAATTAAATATAAAGCTGCCAAAAGAACTCGTACATAAATCAATATTTAATCCTTGTGCTTGAGTTGCTCAGAATTATAATATAGTGGAGGATCTGGCTCAATTGCCATCCGCTATGTCAACACTTGAGATATTGCAAAATTGTCCCTCCCAAAAGCAATATTTGTTATCAGCAATAGGTGGGATTGATCCCAACGGATTCCAATCTTGTGGCCTTTAATCATAAATAATATACACCTTAGTTACTGGCCCAACTCGCTTTCCTTATATAGGTAAAAGCCCTCAATAAAAATGTTCATCGAACCATCGTTGATGAGGGGGCATCTACCTGTATTATGTCAATGAGTTGTTGGAAAACTCTTGGTTCACCACCCTTATCACGATCATCAACAACATTAAAAGAATTCGATGGAAGAACGTACACTCCGTATGGGATTTTAAGTAACTTGCAAGTTGAACTGGGGGGTCGTAAACTGATTTACGCCTTCTGTTTAGTCAATTTAGTATGTCCTAAATTGCTACATTAATTATCAATCCGGGAGTCGTAAATTGATGAAGTGTGGCGCACTATATGTGCAAGACAACCTCTTTCTTACTTTTTATTGTTTTCAATTTTATTTTGTTTTTTGGGGTTTTATCTTTTTTTTGTCTCCTAATGTGAATGGAAATCCTATTCCTAAGTTTTAAGAATACTTTAGAAGGAAATTATGGATATAGATTTAAGGCAATTATGTCCTTTATGATGACTTCCAGAGCTTAACACTTCAAAGGATCTCAAAACATACTAGTGATGAAATTAGTATTTGAACAAGAATGTAAATGTGAAACTATTCAAATCAAATAAATGATGAACTACTGATCATGAAATAACTATCTCTACTGCTCATCTAAATACAGAAATAAAAGTTAAGCTATTGTACTCAAACAAATCAAAAACTACAAACTAATAAAAGTAAAACCAATTCACTTCACGTATAGTCTGATAGCTTGCCAAGTAGCTTTTCGGGGTTAAGCCATGGCTCTGGAGATAACGTCAATAACATGAGGAATTGATATTTAAATTACCTAATTGCAAATGAAAATAAAATCAAGTCACTTCACTTATAGTCCAATAGCTCGCCAAGTATCTTTTCAGTGTTAAGCCATAGCTTTAGAGATAATGTCAATAACATGAAGAAACTGATATCTAATTAAAAAAAATAAAAGTAAAATAAAATCACTTCACTCATAATCCGATAGCTCGCCAAGTAGCTTTTCGGGGTTAATCCATGGCTCTGGAGATAACATCAAATGTCATGAAGAACCTGATATCTAATTGTAGAAATGAAAGTAAAATCAAATCACATCACTCATAATCCGATAGCTCGCAAAGTAGCTTTTCAAGGTTAAGCCATGGCTCTGGAGATAACGTTAAATGACATGAAGAATTTGATATCTAAACTAACTAACAACAGTAAATGAATAAGACTGAAATCAAAGCATAACTAAAATTGAAAAGCTAAAAAAAACGAAGTCAGTAGAGGGGCCAATCTCATGTCATTATTTATTTCAAAAATTGTATGAAAATGCCCAAGCCTAGCCTATCCTGAAACACACTGAACAGTGTTAGCAAAAATATACAATTCTTGGCAAATCATGTACAGGAATGAAACATTAATACCATAACTAAAATATGAAATATACACAGGTGAACAAACTATGAAATATCTACAAAGGAAATAAGACAACAACACATAAAAACTTCACAAAAATAAAGAAACAAAAACTCAACCAGCAGGGGCCCTCTACATGGCCTTGGTTAACACGATGTTAGTCTGAAATTATGCTCACATAGTCATATAAAATAGAGTCTTTTTATATTGCAAAACAGAGGAAGAATCCTCTCGTTACAACAACAGGACCAATGTCACGGCACAATACATGAACTAACAACAAGATTACATAAAAGAAACTAGCTACATGCATTTGCAAACGTGTTATTTATAAAGGAAATTACATAATTGTTTTTCCTATGGAACACCTTCAGCAGAGGACACATAAAAAGGTAGCACCCGTGACCTTAGCGTGTTGGTTGCCATGATAATTCAATCTACCAAAAGGTGGCTATTGGATTTGCGTCATGGAGGTAGTGTACAACTGTCAAAATGAATCTATGGATCTAGGAACGGTCTCAGACCTTTCACGTGTTGAAAACAGAGACCTGTTTGCCGTAGAACTCCTCGTTTGATTATTGTTTGACCAAGGCTTTCCTCTACGAATTTGGCTGAACCAATAGGACCTGGTCCATGTCTAGATCATTTCTGAACTACCCACATGCCTTGTTTTGCTTGTCGACACCTGTAACCTAGAGATCAACAAAAACAACTGTGGAATCGCGAGTCAGCTGTGGAAAGTGGCTGCATTTCGCAGCTGATGAGAAAAATCTAAGTCAAATAGCAAACAAAAAAATATAGTTAGAAAACCACTTAAATGCACTCTCAGAATCAATATGTAATGATCTTTGATAGCTTATGAGGCACTGATGAGGGGAAAAAGTCTAGGAAAGTGTGTAGAAGAGATGTAGTTTCAGGGCTCAACATACCCCCACTGTGAAGGTGTTGCATGTCCTCATGCAACCAAAACTGTGACCACCCTCCCTTTAGTTCATGTGTTCTGAGACCTTTTCTAACACATCCAACCTTCTTTTCTTCTTTCTTGATACCACTGTCATCCTAGGCTTTCTCATTAGGCACCTGAATTTGAGGTTGATAAGAGCTCTGCTCAACCTCCTGCTCTTTTTCTTCAATTTCCTATTTTTCTTCTTCCACAACCCAAGATGCAACATGGTGTTGTCATGAATAATTTTATCCAACCTGTTTTGTTCTTTCAATCTTTCATTTTCTCTTTTGATGTGTCTATTCAGGACTTCCAGTTCAAAAACTTCCTATTTTAGTGATTGGATTAGAGCTTCCTGGGCTATATTAGGCTGGGTAGATGAAGTGCCTTGATCTGTGGTAGTCTTCTCCAATGACTCAATAAAATCATACATTTCTTGCTGGATTGGATCTATCTCAGGTGTAGCCTTTCTTTAGTTTTCCTTTAAGTCTGGAGCTCCTCCTTAGATTCTGTGAGCTGGTGTCTCCTTTCTCTACATTCTGTTTTTCTTTCCCTTTTTTCTTTGCTACAGCTGATTGTTCCTTAAGGTAGATTAGTATTTCAGAAAGTATTTGATCTTCTTCTAAGGAAGGTTCTGGGGTTTGACATGCCGCTTCAATGTTTCTTTTCTCCTTTAGGCTCCCTTGCTTCCAAACCTCAGTTTTTTCTTTCCTACATTTAGACAGCTTCTCCTCCTTGTTTCTTTAGCTATGTTAGTAGGAGTATCCTTAATGTTCACATTCATTTTCCTTCTCCTACTTTTCTTTGCTGAGCTACTTTCGGGTATTTCAGGTGGATCCTGGAAGAAGTTTCTAATAAAAAACTGTTCCCAAGTATCCTTTCTTTCCTTCAACTATTTCTCAATCGAAATTTTTACAAGGCCGTGTTGGTAAAAGTGGGGTTCTATGTCATCTAGATTCTTTTGTACAGATATGGACATCTTTTTCAGGCTATTCAATAGAAAGTAAGGCAAATTGATGGTTTGATTTTCTAGAAAATTCATTAGCAATCGGATGTGGTACATGTACATGTACCCAAACCATCCTTCACATGTAATAAACTTCTAGATTATCAATAATAAACTAGTCCACTTTTCCTCTAGAGCAGAAACAAGGATTCCACGTTTGAAGACGGTTATGTCCATACCTGGGTTACGCAAAATAATCCTCCAAGCCCTCTCATCAAAGTCTTTGTTTTTGAACCATCGTTCCCCCTCCTATGGGAGTTCCTTTGCTCCTGCAATAGATGCCTCTGTGACTGAAAATTTAAGATCTCCAACCTCAACTTCCACGCCATTAAAAGACCTTGCCAATGTCTTCGTGACTTCTTTATTGTGACCTCTGAATTTCTGGATGAGCAATAGCCACCGTACCTTCCTTAATATGCTTTTCAATTATGGATAACCCTCCATGAATTTAGGCCCGTCTGGCTCTATTCTTACCAGATGGCCCATTCTTTCCTCCTGCCTTAAAATATGTCTATGAGTGATGGATTGTGAGTAATGGATTGACAAAGGTGAAACAGTTGTGTTAGCAGGAGATGGAGAAGGATTGTGGAGGAAAACCAGTAGTTGTAAACGGAAGAGCAGAGAACAAGTAGTGAAAATGAGTTCACAGAGTGGAGGCTTATGTAAACAGGCCAGAAATAACAAACACAACTTCAATGGGATAGTATGGAAATAAAGTGAGCCTGGTAGAACTTTGAACTAGAAGGCTGCGAAATAGGTGTTAGCATGTTCTCAAAATGACTACAGATTTGTACGGCAGGAAAGAGCTATGATCAAATAGATTACATCCTCATAATTACCCGGTTAAACAGGTGGAATGCCAAAGTAAAACTAAACACGAGTTAAATTCAGAGGTGGATCATGAGGCTGTTAAAAATTAATGCAAAGTTTGTGGTGGAATTATGTAAAGGCCATGGAGCGGTTATGAAAGCTATCAATGTGAATCATTACACATAATGGAGCCGGTGGTTTCATAACTATATAGAATGTGCTTTTAAATGCTATTTGAAATTAATTTTTCTCACACCTTAGAATATTACCACTTCCGTCCACTGACCTTTGATTGGATGCTTCCTGTTGGTGCTTTAGGTGCTTTATATCTTCAAAATATTTTCCTTTAACATACCTGCATTTGGTTCTCATCATTATTTGGCTAACATCTGACTGTCAGTGCTGAATAACAGAGTGTTAGCTACGGAATCAAAAATCAGTTGTGGAATCAGCTTTTAGCCGCAGAAACATAATTCAGTTGCCGAAATTGACACAGTGAACATATGACTGAATGGAGATGGATGAAAATGAATGATGACTAAGTGAATGATATATGAAAATTGGTCATGAAAGGGCTTTCATTTGCGGAATTTTATGATGAAATGGAATGGAATGAAGTGAAGTGAAGTGAAAAGTGAAGTGACATGAAACTATGAATAAAATGAGAGGGATTTTTTTTGGAAAATATAGGGTGTCAGAAGTTTCTGATTTTCGCCCTATATTTTCTGTATAAGACTGCCAATCAATGATTGGTTTTCAAGCATATACAAATATCTCTCTATATATATATATATATATATATATATATATATATATATATATATATATATATATATATACAGAAAAGAACAAAGACTAGGCTGGTGGAGAAGAAGTATTCTTCTTCACGAGCCTTATTACAGAATTATCTTGAAAGGTTTTGACAAATTCCTCCTTTGAGAGTGGCTTATGATAGATATTTAATCTGTGACCATTCACAATAAGAGGAGTTTGATATTCATCAATGGTTTTGATTCTTACTGCTCCATTGCTAAAGACTTTGTCAATCTCATATGGCCCAACCCAATGAGTCTGAGTCTGAAATTTACCTTTGAAATCTTTGAGCTTGGAAACAAATAGCAATGCCCAATCTCCTTCTTGAAACTTTTTCTCCTTGATGTATTTGTCATGCCACTTAGCTCTTTAATATTGAACTAGATCAGTTCTTAGGATTGCTTCTTGTCTGATCTCATCTAGCTCATTCAACTGCTCCATTCTATGCTTTTGGGCTTCTGATAGATCCATTCCCAATTGAACTGCCATCTTGAAGGTTCTAACTTGGAACTCAATTGGGAGCAGAAATTCTTTCCCATAAACAAGTTCATAGGGAGAATGTTCTGTTGTATTCCTCCATGTAGTTCTGTAGGCCCATAAGGCTTCAAGAAGCCTTTCTGCCCAATTACTTCTGTGTAGATGAACAATCTTGGTAATGATGCCTTCAATAACTTTGTTTGTAGACTCCACTTGACCATTTGCTTGCAGATGGTAAGGAGTAGATTTTCTGTGCTTGACCTTGTACTCTTCCATCAGCTTCTCCACTAGTTTGGATGTGAATTGACCTCCCTGATCTGTCACAATTTCTCTTGGAACACCAAAGCGAGTAAAAATATCCTCATAAAGAAAACTAACAACTGAATGCTCAGTAGCAAAAAATAATGATTTGGTTTCTACCCATTTAGTGATATAATCAATACATACCAATATATACTTTCTTTGTTTATATGGTGGATTAATAGGTCCAATGAAGTCTAAAGCCCATTTTTCAAAGGGTTCAATGAGTACCTGTGGTTGTAATGGAATTTCATTTGAGAGGGTAGGTTTCCCTACTCTTTGGCAGCTGTCACATCTTTTGACATATTTTTTTTCATTTTTGAAAAGGGTTGGCCAATAATATCCTAAAGAGAGGATTTTATAAGCTTTCCTTTTGTTCGCAAAGTGTCCGCCGCATGGTTCATCATGACATGCTTTAAGAATATCAGGCATTTCATCTTCCCTAACACATCTTTTGATCACAAGATCTGGCCCCGTTTTAAACAATTCGTTATAAATCCATGAATATTTTTAACTCTCCTGAATAATCTTTCTTCTTTCATGAGGAAATAAATGTGGAGGTAGTTTCCCTGTAATCAAATAGTTAGCTATATCTGCATACCAAGGAAGTCTTAGTAGTTACTGCAAAAAAATATTCATCAGGAAACTTGTCCTCTACAGGAGAATCTTCTTTAGTATTCTAAATCCTAGACAAGAAATCAGCTACCGTGTTTTGTTTCCCTGGTCGATCTAACACACTAATATTGAATTCCTGTAAAAGTAGGAGCCACCTTGTAACTTTTCCATTAGTAATGGGTTTGTTCATTAGATATTTAATTGCAGAATGATCAGTATGAATAAAATTTTCATAGCCTGTTATATAATGTCTGAACTTATTGATTCCATGAACAACAACCAAGAGCTCTTTTTCAGTCACAGTACAGTTCAACTCAGTGGGAGTTAAATTTTTATTGGTATAGTAAATGGCATAAGGAACTAAACCTTTTTGTCCCAATACAATCCCTAGAGCTGTATTTGAAGCATCTGTAGAAATATGGAAAGGAAGTCTCCAATTTGGTCCTCTCAAGATAGGCGCTTCAGATATTCTTGTTTTCAAAGTTTCAAATGTTGATTGGCAATCAGGACCCCATTTGAATTCACAGTCTTTTGTAAGCAGTTTGAAGAGTGGAGGTGCTATTTTGGTGAAGTTTTCTATAAATCTTCTATAATATCCAATAAATCTCAGAAAACTTCTAACATCTTTTTGACAATTTGGAATAGGTAACTTGGAGATGACTTCAAATTTTGATCTATCAACTTTAATCCCATCCCTTGAAATATGATGTCCTAAAACAATACCTTCAGTAAACATCATAAAACATTTTCATGGCTTAATGAGAGGTTTGCTTCTTTACATCTTATAAGGACTTTTTCCAAATTTTCTAATGCCTCTTCAAATGAATCACCATAAACTGTAAAATCATCCATATATACCTCTACACAATCATGGATTAGATCAGAAAAACTTCCTAGTACTACTCTTTGGAATGTTGCGGGTGCATTACATAATCCAAAAGGAAGCACTCGATAAGAAAAATTTCCCCATGGACAGGTAAATGTGGTCTTATCCTGATCTTCAGGTGCTACCTGAATTTGATTATAACCACTAAAACCATCCAGAAATAAAAATTACTTTTTGCCTGCTAATGTATCTAATACTTGATCAATAAAGGGAAAATGAAAGTGATCCTTCAAAGTTGCTTTATTAAATTCCCTGTAATCAATGCATACCCTCCATTTACCATTCTTTTTGGGTAATATAACCAAAGGAGAAACCCATCAGCTATATGAAATTTGGTAAATGAAGTTTACATTGAGTAGTTTTTGGAGATCTTCTTTCACTATCTCCCTAAGATTTGGATTCATCCTTCTCTGAGGTTGTCTGATTGGTCTATTGTTTTCCTCGATATAGATATGATGGATGAAAGTCTTAGGGTCAATACCTTTCATATCAGTATACTCCCATGCAAATGCAGCAGAATGTTTTTGCAAGATTTTGGTTAGCTCTTCGTGTTGTGACTTTTCCAAATTTTTGTTGATATTCAATGTTTTTCCAGGAAAAATTTCAATGGTAGAACTACCAAACTCTTCCATAGAGTAAAGAGACATTTGTATTGATGAAAAATATTCAATATCAGAATCTAACTGAAATTGTTTGTGGTCATATTCTGAAGATGTTTCAAAATTTTCTAATTTGTTCAAAATTTGACTATCTTCACTAATTTCAGAGATAGTAAAGACAGGTTGTATAATATCTTCATCGTCAACCCATTCATTGTCTCCTACTTCTGTAATTGCTTTTGTTGGAGGATGCAAATTGAATTTCTTTGTTGAACTACCATGAGAAATATACATATCCCCAGATCTACAACTATGAAAGCATTAGATGTGGCTAGCCAAGGTCTTCCTAAGATGAGTGGAGGCCCTCCTAAATTACTCTTGGGAGTCAAAATCATGAAATCTACTGGATATTCCAAAGAGTCTAAGGAGACTGAAATATCTTCTAGTACACCATTTGGTTTGATTATTGATCTATCTTCAAGTTGCAGTAAGTGGGTGTAAAAAGAAGATTAGGAAGTTTAAGCTGTTCCATAGTCTGTCTACTCATAATGTTTATAGCAACCCCTAAGTCAATCAAAGTGTTTGGGATTTCTATCCCATTTATATGTGTCTTGACAATTGGTGTTATGAAACCAACTCAAGAAAAGATAGAAAAGATAGATCAATGCCTTAGAATTCAGCCTCTTCGAGGGGGCAACCTCCTTTACATTACATAAATGAACAATTCTTCGATGATACAAGTGAAAAGACCTCTTTTCTATATATAGGAGTCTAAGGGGTTATAACATAATCAGAGCCGACATAACAATAATAATGTAAGGGCACAATAATAACAATAGTGGGCTTCTATGGGGCACAATAGTAACAATATGGGCACTACATGGGTACATCAATATAATAAGTGGGTTATACTAATAGCAATAAGGGGTTACACTAGTAGTATAGGGGCCTAACATGCCCCTTTCCTTCAAAAAGCGTTGTCCTCAACGCTTGAGTAGTTCTTGATGCTTCTGTATAAAATTATTGTCCTCCCATGTGGAATATTCAGTGGGTAAGTTCTTCCACTTGATGAGATACTCTGAAATTGATTGATTTCGTAGCTGTCGGGTTCTTGTTTCTGTGACTGCTCCAGGTTCCAATATGATTTTTCCTTCCTCTTCAATTTCTGGCAATATTGCTTGAATTGGGATCTTTTGCAACTTTTGAATAAGTGGCCATACTTCTTCGTCCTTCTTCCATTCATCCCTTGCTTCGTTTATCCAATCTGGTTGGATAATATAAATAGCACAAAACAATGCTTCCACATCCTCATCCTTGAAGAGTCTTCCCATTCGGTAAGGTCGCCATTTTTTAAGTGCATGTAGTATTGCCAACATTTCCTTCTCGTAAATAGCTTGCTTGAGATGTAGCTGTAAAAATACCCAATCACCTACATCAAAACATTTTTCACTACGATGTTGATCTACCTGTTGTTTTGTTTGATTTTGCACCGAAGTCACATTATCCTTTAAAAGTTGGAGAACTTGTTGTTGATGCTCGATGTGATCTTTCTCTACTTGAACCTTTTTCTTATTGATATGTCCTTCTATCTTTTGAGGAGTGGTAATTTCTTCCAGTCCTTTACAAGATATGGTCGGATTCATTTCTTGATGCTCGATGTGATCTTTCACTTCTTGAACATTTTTCTTCTTGATGTGTCCTTCTATCTTCATAGTTTGAGGAGTGGTAATTTTGTCCATTGAATTACAAGATATGGTTGGATTCATTTCTTCTTTCTCGATGTGATATTTCACTTCTTGCACCTTTTTCTTCTTGATATGTCCTTCTATATTGAGAGTTTGAGGAGTGGTAATTCTTGCCAATGCTTTACAAGATATGGTCTGATTCATTTCTTCTTTCTCTAGGGTGGTGTTTTGGCATATATCCTCTTCTTTTGATGTTTCTTGATGCTTTTCTTCCTCCTCTTCATATTCTATGTAAAATAATTTCTTCTCAGCACACCTATGACCTTTAGTGCATTTGCTATCACAATTGTAACAAAGCCCTTTTTCTCTTTTTTCTTCCAATTGTTGTGGTGTAACCCTTGTAGGTTGTCGAAGGCTGGGAGAAACAACACTTCCATCTTTATAGTTGTGAGGGGTATGCTTCCTGGTTTCCATAATTTTTCTTTCCATTATGTCACAAAGCCCTTTTACTCTTTTCAATTGTTGTGGTGTTGCTCTAAAGAGGGTGTTGCTCTTTGTATCCTCATAATGTGCTATCATTTCCTCCGTGAAAATTGACCACGTAACAAGTTTTTTACGAGAACAAAGCCCTTCATACCATAAAAATTGATCTGGTTCTAAATATGAAGATGCAATACATACCTTTTGTAATAGTTGTACACCATGTAGATCAAAATATTGCTCCATCTGAAGTATCCAATTTACCAGATCCTTGCCATCAAACTTCCTCATCTAGCTTTTTCTTGATTTTAGGAGCTCGACCTTGAAACGAATGTAACTCTATACTTTCATATATTTAAGTTCTGAAATTGTGAACTATAGTAGCCCTCTGTGTCTTCTTTCCAATGCCACCAGTTTGATCCAAATTGGATTCTCTAAGAAAGAGTTATGCACAATCTCCCAAGATGACCTGATTATAGACCCTTCCAGAAGAGAAAATTGTATGAAGTGCCACATGTCATTGTTTCAACCTTTGGATCTGAAAAATGCATACAAGAAACTACAGTCCGTCCTCTTTCTATAACTTCTTACAAAATTTCAATCCCATCCTCAGAGAGCAAGTTATGATGATTTTACCCAGGTAACCTGTTTTGAATGTAATTCAGGAGTCTGAAAAAAGACCGACTTGCTCAGATCATATCTCCGCAAATATCGCGTGAAAAGCTCTGAAATTTGGACCCAAGATTCAGCGCGATTTCTTCTCAAATGGGTTTGTTTTGCGACTTCTGAAATAGTGCAGAAAACAAGTTATAGTAAAAATTGCATGATGACCTGTTTGGAGCAACGAAACCCTAGAATCCAAAGCTCTGATACCAAATGTTATGAAACCAGCTCAAGAAAAGATAGAAAAGATAGATCAACGCCTTAGAATTCAGCCTCTTCGAGGGGAAACCTCCTTTACATTACATAAATGAACAATTCTTTGATGATACAAATGAAAAGACCTCCTTTCTATATATAGGAGTCTAAGGGGTTATAACATAATCAGAGCCGACATAACAATAATAATGTAAGGGCACAATAATAACAATAATGGGCTTCTATGGGGCACAATAGTAACAATATGGGCACTACATGCGTACATCAATATAATAAGTGGGTTATTCTAATAACAATAAGGGGTTACATTAGTAGTATAGGGGCCTAACAATTGGACTACCTGGATCCACATATTTCTGCATGGTAATTTTTCCCATCATGATCTCTGCAATTTTTCCTACCAGGTCGATTCTTCTTGTATCCCTTCATTTTCTTCGTGGTCTTTTGAGACTCAACTCCTTTATTGTTTTTGCTAGAATAGGAATCTTTCTAATGGCTTGTAGCAAGGGAATCTTGATACATACATTCTTTAATTCATTTAAAAAATCATAGTTAGGCAACAAGATTTGTTTTTCCACCCCTTTGTCAATTTATAATCTTTCAGGGAAAGGAGGTGTGGATGAAGATGCAGGTTTCTCAACTATAGGAGTTGTGGCAGTTGACTCTTTTTCTTTTTCTTTTTGAATGATTGGGTTTTGAAGATATGCTTCTTCAGAACCTTTATTGACTTTAAGAGAATCCTCCTCAGAGGTACCTTGCTCTTGAAGATCTATAGAAGGTTTTTCTAAAACTCTACCAGATCTGAGTTGAACATCATTAAGAGGAACAATCATATAGGTAGGAAATTGTTGTCCTTCTACCATGTAAGCATTATGAGGATTTTTGTTGTTGGGATTTGGCAATGGCTGGGCTGGTAATTGATTTGTATTTTATTGAAATGAAAGCAAGAGTTGAGAATTTGGATTTTGTTGAGAAGGTTGTTGTTGTGGAAATGACAATGAAAGTTGTGGGTTTTGATTTGGAAGTTGTGGATTTTTTTGATTTTGAAAAGATGGAGGATATTTATAAAATTGAGAAAATTTCCCATGATGATTTTTTATCCCTTGTGCCCATGATTGGTATGGATTTTGAGGTTGGGGCTAAGGTTGTTGCCAAGAATTCTAATTTGGCCGAAGCTGAAAGTTCATAGGATTTTTAAATCCTTAATTTTGTTGCCCTTGCCACGGTATTCTTGAAACAAAACAAAGGGACTCTACTGAATTTGGATCTTCCTGAAATATAGATTTGAGCCCAGGAATTGAAGGACAATCCTTGGTCTCATGAATTTCTGAGCAAATCATACATGTTTCTACAACTTTTGCATCCAAGGGGGATTCCCTTAGAGCATGTTGCTTTCTACATTTTGGACAAAAGATGGCTAAGGAATCAGCTTCTGCTTTCTACTTGTTTTGTATTTTAAGGGTGTGTAGTTGTTCACTAAGGCTCCCTAAAATATCAGTTTTGAACTCATCATGCATATTGCCAATCTCTGACCTACTTACTGATCCAGTTGCAGATTTGTTTTCTCTAATAAGATAAGGATCTCTCGGCCCTTTTCCAGTTTTAGATTTTCCCCTTGAGAGATGGACACATAGTTCTGCTATGTCACGACGTGGAAGTTGAGAAATGTCTCCCTTCCCCATCATGTTTAAAATATCTATCCATTCATCTCTAATGGCTTTTAATAGAAGGTATTTCAAGGTTTCCTTGTCTAAATTACTCATTTTTGCTCTCTTTAAGTTGTATTGAAATCTTTCAAGTAAATCCTCCAAGTTTTCATCTTCTTTTTGCATCATCTTGAATACCTCATCCTTATGATTGGTGGGCATATAATAATCCAAGTATCTATCCAAAACTGTTTGTTTCATATCATTCCAAGTCCTAATAGATTGAGTGACTAATCCCATGAAGCATTTCAAAGTAGCTCCTTTCAATGTTGAAGGAAACAGTTTGAGTTTTTGAGAGTCTTCCATATAGTCATAAGTTCGGCACAAGACTTCAAACTCAAATAGAAATGTTTCAGGATCCTCACTTCGCAACCCATAAAAGTTTGGGAGGATAGATGGTGAAATTTTTTTCATTGTTGTATGAGTTACCTCATCGGCTATAGGGAATCCAAATGAGTTATCTCCTTCCCTATTTCCCCCATTATTACCTCTACCTCCTCCATTATTTCCTCTTCCTCTACCTCTACCCCCTCCTCCAAATCCATCTACTACTTCCTCTGTCATGATAGTTTCCTCAGAGTCTTCTAGTTCTTCTATTAATGGTGAATGAGAGAGAGTTTCTCCCTTTCCCTCTTCTTCAGGTGATTCTACTTCTTTGATTACAATATGTTCCCCTGTAGAAGTGAAGAAAGGTTCTTTTCCCAGATCAGATTTAGTAGATAGTGTGGGAGAATCTCCTAATTCGGTTGCCGCCCCTTGAATTCCAGGAATCCTAAGGCTAGGAGTATGAGTCGAAGATGGAGGTGTATCTTGTCTATGCCTTGAAGTAGCTGGAGTTGTGAAAATTGAACTTTTGGCCCTAGCTATAAACCTTCCCCTAGAATCTCTTACTCTATGCATGTAATTTTTTTTTTGTAAGTCAGGCTAATAATTCTCTTTATAATCTTCCAGGTCACACTAGGTGCAAGAAGAGAGCATAATCAAGAAATTATTGAACTAATAACTCTCTTTTTTGATCCTCCAGATCACACTAGGTGCAAGAGGAGAGCATACTTTAAGAAGTTATCAATTTTTCCCTTCCTTTTTTTTGTAAGAGATCAGCTACCTAGTTACACTTCCCCAGCAACGGCGCCAAAATGCTTAGTAAATTTAGTATGTCCTAAATTGCTACATTAATTATCAATCCGGGAGTCGTAAACTGATGAAGTGTGGCGCACTATATGTGCAAGACAACCTCTCTCTTACTTTTTATTGTTTTCAATTTTATTTTGTTTTTGGGGGTTTTATCTTTGTTTGTCTCCTAATGCGAATGGAAATCCTATTCCTAAGTTTTAAGAATACTTTAGAAGGCAATTATGGATATATATTAAGGAAATTATGTCCTTTATGATGACTTCCAGAGCTTAACACTTCAAAGGATCTCAAAACATACTAGTGATGACATTAGTACTTGAACAAGAATGTAGATGTGTAGCTATTCAAATCAAACAAATGATGAACTATTGATCATGAAATCACTATCTCTGCTGCTCATCTAAATACAGAAATAAAAGTTAAGCTTTTGTACTCAACAAAATCAAAAACTACAAACTAATAAAATTAAAACCAATTCACTTCACTTATAGTCCGATAGCTCACCAAGTAGCTTTTCGGGGTTAAGCCATGGCTATGGAGATAACGTCAATAACATGAGGAATTGATATCTAAATTACCTACTTGCAAATGAAAATAAAATCAAGTTACTTCATTTATAGTCTGATAGCTCGCCAAGTAGCTTTTCGGGGTTAAGCCATGGCTCTGGAGATAATGTCAATAACATGAAGAACCTGATATCTAATTAAAAAAAATAAAAGTAAAATCAAATCACTTCACTCATAATTTGATAGCTTGCCAAGTAGCTTTTCGGGGTTAAGCCATGGCTCTGGAGATAACGTCAAATGTCATGAAGAACCTGATATATAATTTCAGAAATGAAAGAAAAATCAAATCACCTCACTCATAATCCGATAGCTTGCCAAGTAGCTTTTTGGGGTTAAGCCATGGCTCTGGAGATAACGTTAAATGACATGAAGAATTTGATATCTAAACTAACTAACAACAACAAATGAATAAGACTGAAATCAAAGCATAACTGAAATTGAAAAGCTAAAAAAAGCAAAGTCAGCAGAGAGGCCAATCTCATGTCACTATTTATTGCAAAAATTTTATGAAAATGCCCAAGCCTAGCCTATCTTGAAACACACTGATCAATGCTAGCAAAAATATACAATGCTTGGAAAATCATGTACAAGAAGGAAACATTAATACCATAACTAAAATATGAAATATACACAGGTTAACAAACTATGAAATATCTACAATGGAAATAAGACAACAACACAAAAAAACTTCACAGAAATAAAGAAACACAACCTCAGCCAGCAAGGGCCCTCTGCACGGCCTTGGTTAACACTCCGTTAGTCCGAAATTACGCTCACACAGTCATATAAAACAGAGTCTTGTTATATTGCAAAATAGAGGAAGGATCCTCTCGTTACAACAACAAGACCAATGTCATGGCACAGTACATGAACTAACAACAAGGCTACATAAAAAAAACTAGCTACATGCATTGGCAAACGTGTTATTTATAAAGGAAATTACATAACTATTTTTCCTATGGAACACCTTCAGCAGAGGACACGTAAAAAGGCATCACCCATGAGCTTAGTGTGTTGGTTGCCATGATCATTCAATCTACCAAAAGGTGGTTGTTGGATTTGCGTTGTGGAGGCAGTCTATAGCTGTCAAAATGAATCCATGGATCTAGGAACGGTCTCGGATCCTTCACGTGTTGAAAGTAGAGACCTGTTTGTCGTAGAACTCCTCGTTTGACCATTGTTTGACCAAGGTTTTCCTCTACAAATTTGGCTGAACCAATGGGACCTGGTCCATGTCCAGATCATTTCTGAACTGCGCACGTGCCTTGTTTTTCTTGCCGACACCTGTAACCTAGAGATCAACAAAAGCAACTGCGGAATGTCGAGTCAGCTGCGGAAAGTGGCTGCATTCCGTAGTTGATGAGAAAAATCTAAGTCAAATAGCAAACATAAAAATATAGTTAGAAAACCACTTTAATGCACTCTCAGAATCGATATGTAAGGATCTTTGACAGCTTATGAGGCACTGGTGAGGGGAAAAAGTCTAGGAAAGTGTGTAAAATAGATGTAGTTTCAGGGCTCAACACCTTCCATGACATCAAACAAATTGTTCAACCATATCTCGACGATCTGTTGGCTCATTCACAAAATCAGACTGATCATCTACAACATTTAAGAGCCATATTTCTACGTTTTTGACACTACAAGATACGACTCAATCCGCACAAGTGTGTGTTTTGTGTTGGTTCTGGTCGATTGCTTGGTTTTTTAGTTTCTAAGGATGGAATTTGACTCGACCCATTTAAGGTTTAGGCAATCCTTGACATGCCTCCACCTTCAAATTTGCTTTATATTCAGAGAATCCAAGGGAAAGCTAACTTTTTGAGGAGGTTCATTCCACATTATGCTGAGCTCGCTAAAGGTTATACACGTCTTTTGAAAAAAGGGGTAGCCTTCCGATGGGATCAGGTTGCACAAGCTTACTTTCAGGCTTTAAAAGATTCCATAATAAAAGCATCACTAATGTATGCTCTTGACTATCAAAAATACTTCAACCTATATCTCATCGCTGCAGATACAACCATTGCTATGGTTTTAGTGCAAGAAGATAATGGAATTGAACATCCTATATATTATTTAAGTTGCAATCTTAATGATATAGAAAGCAAGTACTCTTATGTTGAAAAGTTGGCTTTAGCAGCCGTTCAAGCAGTACAGATATTTAGACACTATGTTCTCTTTCGCAAAACTACCATTGTGTCAGATTGCAACCCTATGACCTACATTCTGTCATGTCAACTATTAGGGGGGAAAATATTCCAAATGGATAGCCAATTTTCCGAAGTTTGATCTGGAATTCACCAAATCCAAATCAAAGAAGTCTCTCGTCTTTGCGGAATTATTTTGTGACCTTCCCTCGTCATCCAATGATTTAACATCCCAAGCATCAATTTTCGATGAGACTCTGTTTCTGATATCATCAAGCGATCCATGGTACAGGGATATAATGTTCTATCCCCAAACCTAAACTTTTAGGCCTAACACCTCTCGCTCTGAATAGCGGTGTACTTGATACCAAGCCAAAGACTATCTGATTGTTGGTAATACACTTTACCGTCATGGTGTCGATACGGTTCTACGAAGGTGCCTCATGCATGAGGAGGCCGAAAAAGTTTTGAATGATTCTCATTTAGGTGCTTGTGGGGGGCATCTATATGGGTATGCTACTACACAAAAGATCTTACGATCTAGTTACTTCTGGCCCACCATATTCAAATATTGCATAATTGCAGTCAAAAGTTGCCATGCTTGTTAGATTTTTGATTGCAAAACCAGATTACCACTTGCACCACTGCATCCAGTCATTGCTGTTGGGCCATTTGCTAAATGGGGCATTGATTTCATGACATGTAACCCCACCTCGACCGGGTGGCATGGGTATATTATAGTCGCTGTCGACTATTTTACAAAATGGGCTGAGGTGATGCCTACATTAAACAACAACGGTGAAACGACTGCTCTTTTCTTTTTCAATCATGTAGTTTCTAGATTTGGTGTACCACAGGCTATAGTCACAGATCATGGGTGGAATTTTCACAATCAGATGATGATCAAATTAACTACCAAATTAGGACTGTCCCATGATAGTTCTACTCCAATTGAGGCATTCAACAAAGTCCTTAAGCGCATGCTACAGAGAATGATTGGAGTCGACAAACAGAATTGCCATTTAATCCTGTACTCTGCTCTGTGGGAATATAGGACTTTAGTGAGAAATGCGACCAGATTTATGCCCTTTTAGTTGGTGCATGGTTTAGAAGCAGTCTTACCAATTCAGTGCGAAATCTCATCCCTCAAGCTTGCAATCGATCTGCTTCTTGAAACCTATGAAGAAGAGGCTCATTTCTTGGAACTAATCCATTTGGATGAAACCAGTTGTGATGCCATGTTAGCTAATGAAACACATAAGAAACGCATCAAGGTGCAATATTACCAAAATGTCAAGCCTCGTGTCTTCTCAGAAGGTGACCTGGTATTGCTTTACGATTAGGACTCTGAAAAATTAGGAGAAGGTGAATTTGAACCATTATGGATGGGCCCCTGCATTGTTAAATGAGTATTGACAAAAGGAACCTACAAGCTGGTCAATTATGATGGGATTCCACTGTCGTAGCCCAAAACGGGTTGTATCTTAAATGTTACTATGCTTGATTAAGTGTAGTAAACTCATTGTACATATGCTTTTATTGCATTTTTTTATTTTTTAGAATTGTCATTTTGGCTAGGTAATCCACTTCACATTTTTTGCAGATGTCAGACTTTTTGGAACCATTTTTTGGGTATACCGACGGAGCTAGTCATAGTACGAAGAACCTATCTTCTGCGGCTTGGGCCATTTTCACTCCAATCGGTGAGTTAGTAAGTGTTAGGGGGATATGTATTGGTCGATCGACGAATAACATTGCTGAGTATAGCGTGTTGATTGAACTTCTCTCTGATGCCATTTCACATGGAATATGCCGACTTGTTGTTAGGCTAGATTCACAACTTGTCAATCTATAGCTTACTGGAATTTATTCCATTCGGAACCCAGCTATTTATCACATGTTCCTCAGAGTTAAGATTTTGGAAAGACATTTTGATTCCATTCAATATCAACGCATTTCCAAAAACTTAAACACATTGACTGATTCATTAGCAAACTATGTGTTAAATAGACATTTGCAGCATTTCTAAATAAATCATTTCACATCAACATTTGCATCAGGATTTCATCTCTTAGCCAAAATAAAACTCCAAAAATCAAAAGTAGATAGTTGTTTATAGTTTTTACAAAATGTTTTGTGTCCAAGGAAAAATCGGTCATCTGACCAAGAAACTCAAAATGAATGCAGAAAAACATCCTAGACTAGTGATGTTGGTGATAACATGTCACTGCCTGTGCTATCATGCATAGGAGCCTAGTCCAACGACTCGGTATGCCAATAGTATGGTGTTGTAACCTCAAAGGTAACTCATCGGTCCTGACATCCTGAATGCCGAGAGTGAGGCCCTCGATCTGATCCTATAACACTGCCAGGGTCTCCGATATGTCCAGATCCTGAAGGACAGCCCTCCCTATAGCCTCTCTTGCTAGAGCGTCATCTGCCACCTGTGGGCATGCCACTGGTCACACTGGTCCAATATATGCACACACATATAAGTTTTTTTAGTCTTGGTAACATCAAAATCACAAAAACATTATAAAACTAAAAAAGAAAGATGTGGTCAAATCATTTTACCTATAGCACTCCAGTGCTCACCAGCTGGTAATGCCAGATCTGGGTCGCCTCAGAAATCCATCCCGACATATGGATACTTTGCAAATACCATCTCTTGTTAGTTGAACCACTCAAAAAAGGAATCAGAGAAAGAGATATGTGATTGGTCGGCATGTCTGGCCATAAGATCCACCCATCTCTGCATCTGTGGTTCCCTCGGTGCAGCCAATCCCAGTGAAACGTTTTAAGGTTGCATCAGTGGAAAGTTATCCAAAGCAAAAACAGTCAATATGGATCCATAACCAAAGTTCTTGGTTCTTCCATTCTTTACTTTGGACAGTTGTTCTTTTATGATAGGAAGTATCGCCTCACACCAATTCAACACCTTCGGTTCTAGAAATTCCAGGTCATACTGCATGTAAGATCTATTTGCCAAATGTACGACCACGCTGCCAGCCAATATAGCAAAGGTAAATAAGATGGTCCTCAAAGGTCGATCAATGACATTCCGGATATTAATCTTACCATCTCTACTAGGCTGAGATCCATCCTTGCAGAACTGACGAATGTAATATTTCACAGATTCACCCCCACGAGAAAATCCTGACAGTGAAAGAGGGGCACCATGCCTCGACAATCCCATCAGAAAGTAAATATCCTCGATCATCAAAGGAATAGATTTACCTCTAATCTGGAATACCTAGTCTATAGGATCCCAAGCATCGAGAAAATATTGCAACAAATTGATCTGTTGTCTCATGTTGGATATGCGGAAGAACTTTAGCAAACCACAGTGTCTTAATGCATCCACTGTGTGATGGTCATGTAAAGAAATCATATCTTCCTCTTCATGTTCTCTTTAATGCCATGTGACAACCATCTTGATCCAACAAATATCTGAAATGCAGACAAAAAATGAGTTAGGATCCAAATTTGAGCAAAAACAGGCAAAAATTTGATGAAAAAACATTGTGTAAAGTTGCCTTTTTGTGCCCATCACACCCTGTGGTGGGCTCTAGTATTGTAGCAACAATGCTACAACTCCTGGAGCTTCCTATCTCTAATTTTATCAACCTGGTAGTTCTTACAAACTTGGAAGCAATGGTGCTGTATGCACAAGTACTAGCTCTTGTCGCACCTGTCACTTGGTCAGCTGGCACAAGTCCGCTAGGGCTCAAGCCAACTTCTATAGGCTCACAGGAGAAGCTTTATGAATGATGGACGAAAGCTAACTCAAAGGAGACTAATCTATCTACAGAAAGAAACTGAAAGCCAATAAAGCATGAAAACCCTAGTAAACCCTAATTTGACTAGCTAGACCCTAACTATGCAAAACTGTGAATGAAACAACTACCAATAATGCCATTACTTGCAGTGAACTGAAATACATGCATCTAAGCTACTTGCATCTGAAAAGACATGTTTTTGTATTTTTCATTAAGTGGTTGGATTTATTGTGATGATGCTTTTGAATAGGGTTTGGTTGTGCAGGAGCGGTTGGAATGGAAGGAAAGCATGGGCAAGGTCAGGATGGCTAAGGGAGGTCCCAGAGGGTCTCTAGCATCAGTCCACAGAAGTCTACCACGTTCGTATGCTCAGCAACCGAGTTTGCAGGCTTCTACAGGAAGTCTGCAGGGGATCCTACAGGAAACTCAGGGGTTTCTACAGGAAGTCTGTGCAATTCTACAGGATGTTTGGCCGTGGAAGTTTTGGGAGATGGTGAAGTGTTGGAGTGGTGTGGGAGGATAGGTGAGTTGGAGATGGAGCTGGTGATGGCTCAGGAGCAGAGAAATCAGATGGAGGAAGAGTGCATGCAGTGGTTTGATGGTTGGAAGGATGGGATCAACAAAAGTTTAAGTAGATGGAGCTATGTGAGAAATGGGAGAGCTGGAAGGTAAATGAGCTGGACAGAGGCCGAGTAGGGCTTGAGGAGAGATCAAGAAGAAGAAGAAGGAAGTGGAATGATATGGAGCAGCGTAAATGAAACAAATGACTTATACACCAAAACGAGAATTCATTAACCTATGATAACTGTGCCATGAAACCTATGAACAGCAATGGAAAACAAAGAAATGAAACTCGTGCATGGAAGTGAAATGTAGAAGTATGGTTCAATGTTGAAAGTGCATGGATGGATCTTCAACGAAAATGTCTATGTTGCAGCTTGCATGGAAGTGAGAAGAACTGCGTTTCTTTTTTGGTGGTTGGTTATGGACTGCACCCCAATCCCTAACAGAGATGGCAGTGAGCCTTAACAACCTTTTTCTGGAGCTCCAATAGATTATATCTATCCTCTTCTAACCTAAGCAACTGGAAACAAATTCACCATAAACTAATCCTATCTAAGCTCATGAAAAAGACTAAATTAACAAACTGTAAATTCGAATTGCATGGTAAAGTAAAAAACGCGAAGTGCTGGAACGAAATGCAACAACATTACAACACCGAGGAGATCTATTGCTCTCAGGTTGGGCCCTAACCTGAGAGCTATAGCTCCCTTAGAAACTCAGAATGAGATCAAAATCTACCTGCCTTTATTCATAAACGAAAGTCTGATGACATGCCAAAACTGGCTTACAAAAGGAACAAAAACCGAGCTGTATCTCGTACTTCCAAATTACAAGAGAAATACCAAAGTTCAAAAAGCTTCTATCCAAGGCTACGGCCTCAATATTTATGCAAAATGATCATCCAACAGGTGTCCTTGATTTGAGGAGCTCGGCTGTCCAACTGAAGTTTAAACTGCTGATCCTGTAGGACAATCATAACTGTTGTTCCTGTAGAACAGTTATAACTGTTGTTCCTGTAGAACAATTGGCTGCCTCTAAGCTCGGTGGGGAGATGGATTGGAGCTCGGAGCTATGGTGGGAATCACGAGGAAGGTCCCCAAGACTGTGGACATCCTCTCCTAAAAACCAGCAGTGCCACCTCATTGTCCCCTTGTCTCCTTTTTCGTGATCTTTGCTCCCTTTTAATGCCAAAAACCTGAAATTATCATGTATTAGTCACGTAGATAGAATGCCTACCCTTCTTCCTACAAACAACACGAATAAACCAAGAAATGAATGCATAAGAAATAAAAAATGAATGGTTTGAGCAGAGCAAGTAGGCCAAATGAGCCCAAATTGTACCAAAAATTGGGGCTCATCATCACCCCCCAGCTAAACTATTTGGTCATCCTTGAGCAACTTAGTCCAAATCTTCATCCTTCATTGCTTTCACTGCTTCCATTGTATCCCAAGGCTCTGTGGTGGTGTCTTCTCTGTGGATATGAAACCCTGCTTTCCTGTTCACCTCTTCCCATTGTTGAATGTCATATTCCTCTGTATTGCCTTCAGTCAGTCCTAGCAGTAGTGGTGGGCTGAGTTTAAGGCCAATCCAGCTGCCCTGGAGGCTTTGCATGGATTTCTTGTAAAGTTCAACCCTTGCCAAACCTTCCCTCATCCGAATGGGGGTATGGTACTCTCTTATTTTCAAGCTGTTGGCCAGGGTATTCCATCTGCGTGCACATGCTTGGGCAACGCTTTCTCCCAACAACCTTTCCA
This sequence comes from Pinus tabuliformis, assembly GCA_031772625.1. Classification (NCBI taxonomy): domain Eukaryota; kingdom Viridiplantae; phylum Streptophyta; class Pinopsida; order Pinales; family Pinaceae; genus Pinus; species Pinus tabuliformis. The sequence continues at coordinate 232,941,233 of CM062819.1, read as the reverse complement.
TGTCTTCAAAGTGGGCTATGGCTTGGGCCTGTTGGTCCATAAATCTCAAGGAAGCTGTGGGATCTATAGCCAACTGTTGGTGGGCTGAGATGAGTGCCACCGGATCCTCTAGTTCTGGTCGAATGAACAGTGGTTCACTCACTTCTCGGTTCATGACCGATTTTGCTTCAGCTGCTCTCTGATCCTCATGGTTTGACCATGAGGCGAACGCCATCAATTTCATATCACCCAAGGCAACATTGGTATCCCAGGACACTTCATTAGGCAAAGCCAAATTGTGGAGGTAAAATTATGCTAATTTGGCTTTGTCCTCAGACGAACTAGTACTGCACAATTCAGAAAATTGTTGCAGGTTTTGGATATGTAAAATACCTCTTTGTGCCAAGGTGTTTATTTGGAACTACAGCCATTGATCTTTTAAGAACAATCCATAGGATTTTGCAGGTGTTCTGCACTGAATTGCCTCCATGGCCCAACTGGCCATGCAGGCCAATTGTGCTTCCTTTTGTTGCAGTTGTTCTCTTAGGGCTTGCACTTCAATTTTTGTTTGTTGTTCTGCTTCCTGTAGAAGTGTCATTGGCCCTTCAAGGCTGGTGGTCAGCTCCTTTTTGCCTTGTTGTTCATTTGTGATGTCCTTGGAGGATGTTCTTGCCCCTGCCTTTAGTTCCTGTAGCTGCAATCTCAGTTTCTGATTTTCTTCCTGTAGAAGCACACGTTGGCAATTAGCCACATGTTTAGCCATGGTGAATTCACTCCTGACCTCCTTGAGTTTCTCTTGTAACGGGCCTATGTCCGCCACACCCTTTGATCTGGCGATCTGCATCCATGTGTGGGAACAGACTCTTTCCTTCTCTAGTTCAAAAAATATAGGCACAGTAAATTTATGCGGTATGATTTTGCCCGCTTCTAAAAAGGCGTAGTATGAATTCAGATTAGGTGAAGGGCTAGGTTCTGGTATATGTTCTCTTTCTATCTCTCCAGGCGGTTCTACCTCACCCTCCCTTGGTGGTGATGAGGGTCCTTTCCCTTCCTTCTTTTCCGTTTCCTGTAGCCGGGCCAGAGTATCCTGTAGAACATTTTCAGCTTCCTGTAGCCGCGTTTGTTCAGTCAACAAGTCTAACCTTTCTTGCCACGTATTTTTCTTTGGACTCCCCTTCTCGTAGGTGACTATGATCCTGGAGGGTGAATTTTCTTTGGGAGAAGCAGGTGTATCTTCGATGACAATCGGGCTGCTGGATTGGGCCTGTGGCTTGCCCGTCTTTACCCTAACACTTCTTCGAGCCTTAAAGTATAGAGGGGTCTCCCTCTTCCTCTTTCCTTTTGGCTTAGGTGGTGTGCTGAGGCCAGCTAATACAGCTGCTGCCTCCCGTGCCAGAATATCCACCTTTATCTCCTTGGGTTTCACCTTTTCGGGGCTTCCTGTAGAAGACTGTTTCTGCAATTTCGGGCTTCCTGTAGAAGCCTCTGTCTCTGTTTTCGGGCTTCCTGTAGAAGCCTGTTTCCCAACAATTTTCGGGCTTCCTGTAGAAGCCTTGGTCTTTGCTTTTGGGCTTCCTGTAGAAGCCTGCTTCTCAATGATCTTCGGGCTTCCTGTAGAAGCCTTTGTTTTTGTTTTTGGGCTTCCTATAGAAGCCTGTTTTTGCTTTCCTGTAGACACAGGTGTCTCCACCTCTGCTTGCTTTCCTGCCTGAGTTTTGCTTTTTTCTTTGGTTGTAGGTGCTGTTGAGGTACCTGGGCTGACGTGGACCACCTCAGCTTTGTCCATTCTGCTCTTCATCCTCTTTTCCCTAGCTGACAGGATAGGTGTGCCACCTTTTTCTTTGTCCTCCTTTTCCTCATGCTTCTTCCTTTGTTCTTTCTTCTGTACTGTTGTCGGGGTCTCTTGGCCTTCTTCCCTCTGTTCCTCGGCCACTGCTTCGTGTTCTTCACTACTGGAGGAACCCATTTCTTCGATCAACATTTTAATGTCCCCATCTTTTGTCAAATTCCGGAAGGATTCCCATGAGAGGGGAACCTTATACGAATGCAATGCATCCTCCACAAGAAGCTTGATCAACCCATGGTGGGCTATCTGATCTGGTATTCCCTCTTTCAGCTTTGTAGCACACTCCATTAGAGACTGCAGGAGGTAATAAGGGATGCTCAGTTTTTGTTCTACAGGAAGGTCAATTCGGTGCCTCAATTCAGTGAGCAGCTGAAAGTGATATGCGTACACGATGCTGAAACGGCCTTCACAAGTAATATATTTCATGATTTGCAAACTGACTTCATTCCACGGTGGCAACAGGCTCGTTCTTCGCACCCCGTTTTTGTCCTCCGAGAATTCTTCCTCAGGTGGAAAAAATTCTTTCTTTGCCTGCTGTCTCAGCTTTCTTTCTTCCTTATCCCACGGCAAACCCATAGGAAGTTCTGTGATCTGACTGATATGTTCTAGGGTGAGCTTGAGGCTTAGACCTCTGAAGTTCACTGTGGCCAGTGTCTGGGATTTAGGCTTCAGAGCCTGCAAGAATTCTTCGGCCACTTCATCATCGTAGCCCTGTAGTTTATCACAAAAAGGCATCCATTGTGCTCTGGTGAAGAGCTCTACCACTGCCGGGTTTCCCCTTAATTTGGTTGAATCAGTGGGTTCCCGTCTTATAAACCCACCCGGCATGATGAACACGGTTGTTTTAATTAAAGGTGGCAAATGCAAAAGAGATTTGGTCTATTAAGACAGAGCATGCACATAATCCACAAAATTCAACACAGTCTACTTATACCGACATCCTATAGAACGATAGCATAGACACAACAAACAACAATTCCACCACTATCTTTATGACCCGACTGTGGACGATGGTCTTGCCACTTCTACTGACCAGTTGCATGAAGAGTTCAGGGTTACCTCTTTAATTGGCCACCTTTTTCGTGAGGCACCCGCTTCCATGTAGAAGACTGCGTTCCTGTAGAGACTGCGTTCCTGTAGACTGCATTCCTGTAGAAGCAGTGCGCAATTCTCGGGGAGGACTGTAGTTGACCCGCGCTCGAGGTGTTCTTTACCGGCGTTCTAGTAGCCAACAGCTCGGCGTATCAAAGTGCAGAGGAGATCAGAATAGCCACCCGAGTTTGAAGTGTTGGATGATAAATGCATGCGCATGATCTAGCCGATTAGATTTTGAATCGGCGCAATCCGTGGCGCAGGGGATGAGCTGTCCCCGCCGGATCATTGGGTGACGTCATCCATCATCCGCCTGCGTATTCACTTGCTGCCGCATCCATTCCCACAGATTTTCCGCTGTCTTTTCCTGTTAAACTCATGCTCTGACGAGAGTGTTCTCACGTGCGTGCCGTTCATTCTCTTTGTCGTGGCCGCCACCCAAACATCCAATTACACTTTAACTAGCCGACGTGGCCAGTCGAATGGCCATACGGCCGCTCAACCATTCAATTTTACGCTTTGCAAACAATTTCAAAGTAAGATTCATGCGATTTGATGGAAGGAAGGGTTGAGACACTTACCTGCGTGGCTGCACACAATTTTTCTAGTTCTTGGACGATGGTGAGTGGATCTACCTGCTGCATGCGACTTACACAGACCCGGAGGCTCGTGGTTACAGGCTGCCAACGATGGAGTGGATGTCTTGCTTGCATGCGCCCGCGTTTCATTTCAAATGGCGGTGCTGTGAATGGTATCCACTCGAGCAGGTTGAACTGTTACAGGATTCCAGCGAGGTGTCTCGTAACAGTCCTTTCTCCTTGGGTTCATGCTCCACGATGGAGGTTTTGGCCTTTCAATCACGTTCCCGGAGCTCTTGATGCCTGCGGTATGAGATCCCAGCATTTGTTTAACTTTGAAAATGGCTTTTCCCGCGAGAACTCATCGATCTTCTTTGTTGGTGCAGGGAACTTGGTCGCATGTCGACGAGGATGGTGGAGCAAGGTGACAGCAATGTGCAAGGGTGCCAACAGAGGCTTGCATGCATCCAAACCAATCCATAGTCGCTAAATCTCCTTTTAAGATGAATTCTAGCTGTCCAAACCTCCTACAGGAAGTTTCCTGTAGAACATAGAGCTTCCTGTAGAAAGTTTGGCCTTCTTGTAGAAAGTCTGTACTTTCCTGTAGAAAATCCGCGCCTTCCTGTAGAAAGACTGCATCTTGTTGTATAAAGACAACATCTTCCTGTAGAAAGATAGCAACTTCTTGTAGAAGATTCAAACCATGATAAAATTGCACATACCTTGAAAAACCATGGGTACCCTTGGAGGAGGTGCTGGTGAGGTTCCTTGACAGCATGATAAGGACCCTTGGCTTTGAGTTGAAGGGCTTCCTCTTCTCCATAGAAAATCTGCAACCTGCATGCAATTTTACCATATTTTGCTTATTGTTTTTTTTTTGAAAGATAACAGGGGCGCCTCAAAGAGGTTTTCACCCGTGCCATCTGCCCTGAGTGCCTCAGAGACGTTTTCACTCAAGGATCTTTTTCAAACCTTTTCTCCTTCTTTTTTTTGAAAGACAATAGGGGCGCCTCAATGAGGTTTTCACCCCTACTACCTGCCTTGGGCGCCTCAGAGAGGTTTTCACCCAAGGATCTTTATTTATTTATTTATTTATTTTTTTTTCCTTTTTTTTTTTTTTTTTTTTCCTTCAGGGTATGCCAGAGGCAGAGGCAGAACCCTTCTCTATGACCAATACAGATTTCTCCATAGTTTTGATGAACTCTTGTCTTGAGAGAGGTCTCCTGTAGATCTTTAAACGATGCCCATTAACAAGCATGGGAATGGCTTCCTCATCAATGGTTCGAATGAGGACAGATCCATTGTCATGGCATTTCTCCACTGCATATGGTCCTAGCCATCTGGTTCTCAGCTTCCCCTTGAAATCTTTGTATCTGGAGTCATACAACAAAGCCCAATCTCCCGGCTGAAATTGCTTGTCATGGAGATGTTGGTCATGCCACACCTTTCTCTGAAGTTGAACCACTTCTGAGTGAAGGAGGGCCTGCATTCGGTGCTCATCCAGGCCATTCAGCTGCAGTAGCCTTTCTTGTTGTGCATGGCTGAGATCTAGGTCCAGCTGAGCTGCCATCCTCAAAGTGTTGTATTCAAACTCAATGGACAACAAAGCTCTCTTCCCATAGACCAGCTCATACGGCGTGAAGCCGGTGGTGGTCTTCCAAGTGGTGTTGTAAGCCCATGTGGCTTCAACCAGGCGATCTACCCAGTCCTTTCTGCTGCTGCTCACCACTTTAGTCAAGATCCCTTCTAATGCTCTATTGGTGACTTCCACCTGCCCATTTGCTTGAGGGTGATAAGGGGTGGAAGTCCTATGCTTGATCTTGTGATGAGCTAGGAGATCTTCAACCAGGTTGGAGGTGAACTAGCTCCCTTGATCGGTGACCAGCTCTCTTGGATAGCCAAACTTATAGAAGATGTTCTCTCTTAGGAACTCGGCCACCTTTTCTTCTGTTGCTGCTTTGATTGCTTTGGTCTCTGCCCACTTTGTCAAATAGTCAGTACACACAATGATGTAAGTCCTTTGCCTCGAAGAGGGGTTGATTGGGCCCACAAAGTCCATGCCCCACTTCTCAAATGGCTCAAGAGTCACTTGAGGTTGGAGAGGCATCTCATCCCTTTGGGTCGGTTTCCCCATTCTTTGGCATTGGTCACACTGACTGACATATCTTCTGACATCTTGATGAAGTGTGGGCCAATAGTAGCCTCTCCGCAGGATCTTGAAGGCAGTTCTCTTTGCTGCAAAATGTCCTCCACAAGGCCCATCATGACAAGTGAGGAGGATATCAAAGAATTCCTCCTCCCTTACACAACGCCTTAAGATCTGATCGGGGCCAAGCTTGAACAGATTGCCCCCGATCCAAGTGAATGAGGCACTTTTTCTGATGATTTTTCTCTTCTCTCTGGAAGATAGGTGTGGAGGGAACTGTGCTGAAACAAGATAGTTTGCTATATCAGCAAACCATGGAGAGAGTACTGAAATAGCAAATAGATCTTCATCAGGCATCTGGTCGTCCACTGTTCCATCCTCATCTGCAGCCAAATCCAATCTAGATAAAAAGTCAGCAACAACATTTTCTCTACCTGGTTTGTCAACAATGGTCAAATAAAACTGCTGCAATAAAAGTAGCCATCTAATAATACGAGCACTCACATCTGGTTTATTCATTAAATATCTAATAGCAGCATGGTCAGTATGTACAAAGTTCTGGTAACCAGTAATATAATGTCGGAACTTGTTCAATGCATGGACCACAGCCAAGAATTCTTTCTCGGTTACAGTGTAATTCAGCTCAGCTTTGGACAAGTTTTTGCTAACAAAGTAAATGACATATGGAAGTTTTTGCTCAACTTGTCCTAAAGCTGCACCTATGGCTTTGTTCGAGGCATCAGTGTGGATGTGGAAAGGTAGGGCCCAGTTTGGACCTCTCAGGATTGGGGCTGACACCAACTTGTCCTTTAATTCATTTAAAGCCCTCTGACAATCGTCAGTCCAATTAAACTCCATATCTTTTGCCAACAGGCCAAACAATGGCGAGGCTAGCTTGCTGAAATCTTTAATGAATCTCCGGTAGTATCCTGCTAATCCCAAGAAACTCCGGACATCCCTTACCTTTTGAGGAGGTGGAACCCTCTTGATGAGAGCAATTTTGTTAGGGTCCACCTGCAATCCTTGGCAAGAAATGGTATGGTCTAGCACGGTCCCTTCAGTCATTAGGAATTCACATTTTTCAGGACTAAGGGACAAGTTCATCTCGGTGCATTTAGTTAGGACTTTTCCCAGGTTGGACAATGCTTCCTGGAAGTTGGCCCCATAAGGAGTAAAGTCATCCATACATATTTCTACTTCATCATGGACCAGCTCCGAGAAGATGCTCAAGACAACTCTCTGAAAGGTAGCAGGAGCATTGCATAGCCCAAAGGGAAGGAATCGATAGGCAAAGGTACCCCAAGGACAAGTGAAGGTGGTCTTATCTTGGTCTTCCGGGCTGATTTGGATTTGATTGTACCCGCTAAACCCATCCAGGAAAGAGAAGAACTTCTTTCCTGCCAGTCCATCCAACACTTGATCTATGAAAGGTAGAGGGAAATGGTCCTTCTTGGTAGCTTTGTTCAGTTCTTGGTAGTCCACACAGATTCTCCATTTCCCATTTTTCTTGGGAACCAACACTAGAGGGGACACCCATTCACTATCTGAAATGGGGTAGATGAATCCGACATCCAACAGTTTTTGCAATTCTTCCTTGACAATGTCCTTAAGGGCTGGATTCATTCTCCTCTGAGGTTGCCTAACCGGTTTACAATCCTCTTTGATGTATATATGATGGGTACAGACCGAAGGATGGACTCCTTTCATTTCTTTATAGCTCCAAGCAAAAGCATCTAGGTGATTGGCCAACAGAATACACAGCTCCTTTTCCTGGGAAGGAGATAGGGAGGAGCTGATCTTCAATGCTTTCTCAGGGCCGAACTCCACATTCTTGACTCTGGGAGTAACAAGGTTGGTTGTACAAAGATCCACTAAGGTGCTAGCTTGGGCATCCTCCACCAATTTCTCTAAGGGTAGTGCACTGGAAGGTGGATTCTAGATCAAGGTCTCGATCAAGTCATCCTCGGTTGGGGGGTCTCTTCTAGTGGTATCTAAGGTGCACAGAGGTGCTGAGTACACCTCGTCTTCCTCTCCTTCTTCCAACCAGAGTGGTAAGTCATGCTCTAAGGAGGGTTGGGCAGGAGGGTATAGGACTAGCTGCTTGGACATGGGACCATTTTTGATGGTCATGTTTCCTGCACGACAACTTATGTAAGAATCTGCAGTAGCTAACCAAGGCCTTCCCAAAATGAGAGGATATCCAGTAAGCTTGGCCTTTGGTTGCAGAACCAGGAAGTCTGCAGGGTATTCCCAAGAGTCAATGGAGACCAAGACATCCTCCACAATCCCTTCGGGAGTCACAGTGGAGCGATCTGCTAATTGCAGTACTGTCGAGGTCTTCCTCAAGGAACCCTGAAGATTAAGCTTAAGCATGGTATCCCTGGTCATCACATTAATGTCGGCCCCCAGATCAATCAAGGTGTGAGGTATAATGGTGCCATTGATGTGAACATCTACTACAGGACTTCCAGGATCTAGGTACTTTGGACAGATGACTTGTCCTAACATAAGGTCAGACAGTTGTCCTATGACATTGATAGTTGAGGCATCTTTCTTCCGTCTGCCTGGGTGTTTGAAACACTTCTCCTTAACCAGCTTGTTGTATATTGGCACATCCTTGATGGCTTGGAGAAGTGGTATTTTTACACACAACTACTTGAGCTCACCCAGAAGCTCATCCTCCTCTGGGTTGGGTTGTGTGGTGGCTGTTAGTCTCTCAGGAAAGGGTGGAATAGCCTTTGGTTCACTTTCCTGTTTATCTTCCTCATCCTCTGGGGGAGGAGGTTGGCGATCTGGTAGAGTCTTTCCAGATCGAAGATTGATCTCCTGGATCTCCACAGCATAGGTAGGGCATGAGGTTTCCCCAGTGTATACCTGCTGGGCCTGTCTATTGTTGGGGTTCGGGTTCGGTTGAGCAGGCATTTGAGGTTGCCTTGGAGGAGTAGGAGGTAATGGCTGAGGTTGAACTAGTGGTGGAGGCAAGATGGCAGGAGGAGTGTTGTATTGGGGACTCCACCCCGGCTGAGGTGCATTCCATTGAGGCTGTGGCTGGGCATGTGAGTGATATGAATGAGAAGTAGGTTGAGTGGGGTACTGAGGTGGATAAGACCATGGAGGAGGCATGGACCATGAAGGATGAGCAGGGGGACCCCAGGAAGGCATAGGAGTCGATTGGTTGGGGCTGTAATAGGCTTGAGATGCCCCTTGCATCCCCTGCTGATAAGGTCTAGATCCCTGCGGCCTCCTTTGGTTGAGGTAATAGAGAGGCTCTGTGGGAGCTTCTGTCCCTTGGTACATGGCTTTAAACCCAGGTAAGGTTGGACACTGATTTGTGGGATGGTCCTCCTCACAAACGAAACACACTTCAACCGAATGCAATGGGCATTCGTTCTTAGGGTGCCTCCTTGTGCACCTAGGGCAGAAGACAGCCAAGGCTCTCTCAGCCTCTTCTTTCTTTTGCTGAATCCTAAATGTGTGAAGCTGCATGGCAATGGTTTGTCTCACCTCACTCTTAAGATCTTCTAATTGATTTGCAAGCTCATGTTTGGAGAAAGGGACACTAGTTGAGAGGTGGTTTCCTCTACCTCGTTTCCGAGCTGCCCTGGAGTGGTTTCTAAACACAGTCTTGATGTCCTCATAAGGCAGTTGGTAAATGTCCCCCCTAGCTAACATGTGAAGGGTATCTAAGAGGTCTTCAGGGACTCCTCGGAGCAGGACCAACTTGAGGGATTCAGGGTCAAGTGTGCACGTGGCCCGCTTATAGCTTAGTTGGAACCTCTCCTCATAATCCTCTAAGGACTCATCATTTCCCATGAACATCCGAAAGATTCCCCCCTTTGTTTCCTTGGACCTACAGTAATCCCGGTACTTGGTGTTGAAAGCTTGCTGCATCTAAGCCCAAGTGGGGATACTATTCCCAGGTAAGCCCATGAACCAGCGTAGTGCTACATCCTTAAGAGTGGAAGGGAAAAGTTTCAGCTTTTGCTCATCTTCAGTATAGTCATAGGTTCTACAAAGGACAACAAACTCAAACAGGAAGGTATCCGGATCTTCAGTGGTCAGCCCATGGAAGTGAGGTAAGGCGGAGGGGCTAATATTCTTCATTTTCATCTCTCCATTGGTCTCTCGGATGGGGAAGGCACCTTCTATCCTCTCATCTTCGCTTCTATTGTCAGCCATAGCTTCAGATGGAGTGGTCTCTAACTCTTCTTCTACTATAGGGTCTTTGGATATCTCAGGATGTTCACCTATAGGTTCTTCTGGGTCACTGTCACCAAAGAAGAGAGAAGGGTGACTTAGTGATGTGGTGGGGGTGTTTGGTAGGAATTTGCCTGATCTATCTCGGTTCCTACGAGGCATGAAATGGAAAAGACTTTCTTTTTCTTTTGATTACTTTTGCTTGCTTTTCTTTTGGTACCTGCAAAACTGAGACAGATTGATCTACAACTAACTATGAAAGATGCAGAATTAAACTGAAAGCAGGAAAGAACTAATCTACTTTGCTCAAATGAAATTGCAGAAATGGAAATGCTAGTCTACGCTTGCAGAAAGGAAATGTTAATCTATGAAAGCAGGAAATGCTAATCTAGGAAAGCAGGAAATGCTAATCTATGAAAGCAGGAAATGTCTATGTTACTTTTTCAGAATGAAATGAAGTAAACTACTTAGCAGAAGGCAAGAGTAAGGAAGTAGAAGAAAGCAACAATTACTAATACTCTGACGCTTCCCCGGCAACGGCGCCAAAAAGATGGTGGGCTCCAGTATTTTAGCAACAATGCTACAACTTCTGGAGCTTCCTATCTCTAATTTTATCAACCCGGTAGTTCGTACAAACTTGGAAGCGACGGTGCTGTATGCACAAGTACTAGCTCTTGTCGCAGCTGTCACTTGGTCAGCTGGCACAAGTCCGCTAGGGCTCAAGCCAAATTCTATAGGCTCACAGAAGAAGCTTTATGAATGATGGAAGAAAGCTAACTCAAAGGAGACTAATCTATCTGCAGAAAGAAACTGAAAGCCAATAAAGCATGAAAACCCTAGTAAACCCTAATTTGACTAGCTAGACCCTAACTATGCAAAACTGTGAATGAAACAACTACCAATAATGCCATTACTTGCAGTGAACTGAAATACATGCATCTAAGCTACTTGCATCTGAAAAGACATGTTTTTGTATTTTTCATTAAGTGGTTGGATTTATTGTGATGATGCTTTTGATTAGGGTTTGGTTGTGCAGGAGCGGTTGGAATGGAAGGAAAGCATGGGCAAGGTCAGGATGGCTAAGGGAGGTCCCAGAGGGTCTCTAGCATCAGTCCACAGAAGTCTACCACGTTCGGATGCTCAGCAACCGAGTTTGAAGGCTTCTACAGGAAGTTTGCAGGGGATCCTATAGGAAACTCAGGTGTTTCTACAAGAAGTCTGTGCAATTCTACAAGATGTTTGGCCGTGGAAGTTTTGGGAGATGGTGAAGTGTTGGAGTGGTGTGGGAGGATAGGTGAGTTGGAGATGGAGCTGGTGATGGCTCAGGAGCAGAGAAATCAGATGGAGGAAGAGTGCATGCAGTGGTTTGATGGTTGGAAGGATGGGATCAACAAAAGTTTAAGTAGATGGAGCTATGTGAGAAATGGGAGAGCTGGAAGGTAAATGAGCTGGACAGAGGCCGAGTAGGGCTTGAGGAGAGATCAAGAAGAAGAATAAGGAAGTGGAATGATATGGAGCAGCGTAAATGAAACAAATGACTTATACACCAAAATGAGAATTCATTAACCTATGATAATTGTGCCATGAAACCTATGAACAGCAATGGAAAACCAAGAAATGAAACTCGTGCATGGAAGTGAAATGTAGAAGTATGGTTCAATGTCGAAAGTGCATGGATGGATCTTCAACAAAAATGTCTATATTGCAGCTTGCATGGAAGTGAGAAGAACTGCCTTTCTTTTTTGGTGGTTGGTTATGGACTGCACCCCAATCCCTAACAGAGATGGCAGTGAGCCTTAACAACCTTTTTCTGGAGCTCCAATAGATTATATCTATCCTCTTCTAACCTAAGCAACTGGAAACAAATTCACCATAAACTAATCCTATCTAAGCTCATGAAAAAGACTAAATTAACAAACTGTAAATTCGAATTGCATGGTAAAGTAAAAAACTCAAAGTGCTGGAACGAAATGCAACAACATTACAACACCGAGGAGATCTATTGCTCTCAGGTTGGGCCCTAACCTGAGAGCTATAACTCCCTTAGAAACTCAGAATGAGATCAAAATCTGCCTGCCTTTATTCATAAACGAAAGTCTGATGACATGCCAAAACTGGCTTACAAAAGGAACAAAAACCGAGCTGTAGCTCGTACTTCCAAATTACAAGAGAAATACCAAAGTTAAAAAAGCTTCTATCCAAGGCTACGGCCTCAATATTTATGCAAAATGATCATCCAACATGTGTCCTTGATTTGAGGAGCTCGGCTGTCCAACTGAAGTTTAAACTGCTGATCCTGTAGGACAGTCATAACTGCTGTTCCTGTAGAACAGTTATAACTGTTGTTCCTGTAGAACAGTTGGCTGCCTCTAAGCTCGGTGGGGAGATGGATTGGAGCTCGGAGCTATGGTGGGAATCACGAGGAAGGTCCCCAAGATTGTGGACATCCTCTCCTAAAAACCAGCAGTGCCACCTCATTGTCCCCTTGTCTCCTTTTTCATGATCTTTGCTCCCTTTTAATGCCAAAAACCTGAAATTATCATGTATTAGTCACGTAGATAGAATGCCTACCCTTCTTCCTACAAACAACACGAATAAACCAAGAAATGAATGCATAAGCAATAAAAAATGAATGGTTTGAGCAGAGCAAGTAGGCCAAATGAGCCCAAATTGTACCAAAAATTGGGGCTCATCACCCTGCCTTTGAGCAAGGTGAGATGCATATTCACTGGCCAGTGTATAGCTCAGTATGCATCATACCTTTTGATATAAGCTAGGTGCGATTCTTGGGGAAGGAAATCTTCAAAACCCAGGGGCCCAAAAAAGTGGAAAAACTAGCTTAGAATCAAGAAAATATGGAATGAAAATTAAGAGCTCAAGGATAGCTCGTACCTGGTCCTAACGGCACAGAAAATGGTCCACAGGATCTCCCAAAATCGACTAGTGAAATTTGAGGGGGAAAACCGCTCCAGAGCTCCAAAATCCCAAATTTGAAATGAAATGATGAAAGTGAAAGGTAAAACTACTTTTGATATTTACTATTCATGTACCTCAAGTAAAATGTTAGTTTTAGTTCATTTTGCATCCATAAATATGTATTTCTAATCAATTTGATGGAGCTTTGAGTAGGTTGAATGACTGACGTAAGAATCTGATCTGCTAAACAGTGAATTGAACATCTTTGACCACCGTTTCAAGCATAGTTTTGTCATTTTGAGCTTTTGTAAAAATGAAACTGACTCCAAGCATAGTTTCCCATGGTTCAAGCTTGTCTAAAAATGAACCCATTTACAATTAATTAACCGTTGTGATTGCCATTCTATCAGCCTTTTGAACCTTGGTTGTGTACATCTCATCACCACCATCTCTTCGGCTAACCATATGCTTTCACTTGATTGTTTTACCCTTTTTGAGGAATAGTTGGAAATGAGTGGCCTTATTAGCCAACCTCTTCACAGAAATTAACATGTTTTGAGAAATTCAAAAATCACCGAAACCAGTTGCTACCCTAGACACCACTCGTTCCTCAAAACTGAGTCCCCTTTAAACCCTTTTCAGACTCGTTAAATATGAAAAGATTTTCGAGTGCTTGTCTATTTCAACTCGTTAAAGTGATTGGAAAAGTCATCCCTCTTGTATTATTTTATATTTTTTTGGGCCCGAGGGATTATCTTATGAAAAAGTCGAGCACTTGTCTTTTTTAGCTCGTTAAAGTGATTGGAAAAGTCATCCCTTTTGTATTATTTTATCCTTTTTCGGACCTAAGGGATTATTCTACGAAAAAGAACTTATGGAGTTTCATTTTCATCCCTTTTCAAAATCTCTAAACATGAAAAGGACTGAGTTATCCTTGTCGTTAAACTCGTTAAAACAATAGCGACAAAATTGTTCATTCTAGACGAGACCAAGTTTCACTGTCCCTAGACTCGTTAAAACATAGCGACATGTTTGCCCGAAGGGAAAATTATAGAACAAGCATATGTTATCTTCCTCAAGCTTGACAAAAATAAAGAGGTACTGGTCAGCAATGACTGGGGAAAAAGGGAAGAAACTTGAAGAATTTATGGTAGCAAGTCGTTCTTGAACATGACACTTTCACTTCATCTCCATTATTGAGTTAGGTTGGGTTATTGCGTTCACCGGTCATCTCACCATTGGTCTTTCATACCATCCATCTTTTGGGGTTAATTCTACCAATTCATCTCAGTGTCACTGACATGTTCAAGAGAAGTCATTCAGTTGAGAAACCACCATTCCTGAACCTTGTGTTGTCAGTTCATTTTCACCTCCAGAAATCATTTGCTTAATTTCGTGTCGTAGATGTGGGATACATCAAGGCCCTCCTACAATGAGTCACTTCTTGTCGACATTAGCTCATTATCCAAGAAGTTGACTTAGAAACATCCCTTTTAGTGCTTTGAAGCTTGCATACATCAATGGCAAGTTTCTCACTTCTGGCGATAGGTTGACATCAATGACCTTCAACCAAAATATTTTGCATGGTGTTTGACATCGGATCATATATTCAAAACACGTGAATTGTATTGTAGTACCTTGAGGGTCATTATCATTATCAGTGATTCCTCTCGCATCTGTTAACAGCTTACATCATTGGCTGGTAATCAGGCGATGTCTTTCCATGTTTGAATTCAGAACATCTCTTCATAGGGATCGACTTATACATCGAGCGAAGATTGAAGGAGTTTGAAGACCCCGGATCTAGTTTCATCCATCCGGGCTGCGAAATATTCAGGGATATAAAAACATCAAATGCACAAAGGAACTGCATAGATGGTCATCTGAACCAGGGATGATGACTCTACATCTGAAGAATCACTAGTCTCCATCTACAGACGACTATCTGATCTATGTACATGAAATGAATTTATAAATTTGAGCATGGGAATGCCTCCCTCAGCTAGATCATGAAAATTATATTATGATGATGTATTGTATTGTAACTTATGCAGGTCACCTTCCAGTTCAAAACTTCGAATCCTCATGATAAAGCATTTCACCCGACATTAATATTTACGGCTTCATGCTTTAGGGGGCAACTATTATAGACATATTTGGGCACATCAACCAAAAAATTATGTGTCGATAAACTAGGGCTCATCAACCCCTAAAAGAGTTGTTTCATACCCTAAAAGAACATAGTCATCTAATTACATCATTCCCCAAAAGTTCCACCTGAGAAACCATCCAAAAATGGCCTAAAATGAACCATATTGACTGCACCACTGGCAAAGTGTGATGCATACTGAGTGGTACACTTCCAGGGTGTGATGCATACTAATTAGGCCTTCTATAGGGTGCGATGGACAAGGATGGAAAAATGTCCGAGACAATTTTCTAGGTGGTTGCTCATGGAATCTTCTAGAAACTTATCCTATGCTACTTGCCTCTCTGAATTTTCCCAGGGATGAGTAAGAGATCCAAGAAATCTCCAAGTGGAATGACACTAATAAAACCCCATGGATGACTCACACCCTTGCACACATCTATAAATGGATCCCTCATCTAAGAGATCTAGAGGCTGGAATATTCTGAATTGCAAGGAAGTGCTAATAGTTTGTAATTGAGGAAAGAGTTTTGTATTGTTGGTGTGATCTTGATATTTCATGAGGTGAAGAGGGATTAGAGCCAGGAGGATGATGCTAGATCAGACAATTGGGTTGTAATTCTCCCTTCTATTAATAAAGTTCTTCAAGTTTTCTTCCATATGATTGTGCAATTTTGAATGTTATCATTTGTGAATGCTATCATTTGTTCATTTTATATCTGATTTTGTAATGTTTATGTTGTAATAGATCATGATGCTTTAATGGTTCTTTGTTGCTGTACTTGTGTAGGTACTCTCCAAGCGGGTTAATTACGAGGAGGAGTTGCAAGCTCTGTCAAGGGGGAAAGAGATCAGGCAAGGGATTAAGCGGAAGTTCCAGGTTGGTTCCATTATCTTTCTCTTATCTATTACACATAGAAGAAATCATTGGATCGCTTTAAACTGTTGTTTCTAGGGTAGCTGCCAAACCTAGAGGGCTAGTCGTTCGACAAGACACTAGTTTTCCCTGAAACACTCACACCCTTGCACACATCTATAAATGGATCTCCAATTCAAGAGATCTGGAGGCTGGAATATTGTGAATTGCAAGGAAGTGCTGATAGTTTGTAATTGAGGAAAGAACATTGTATTGTTGGTGTGATCT
Organism: Pinus tabuliformis; assembly: GCA_031772625.1. NCBI lineage: Eukaryota > Viridiplantae > Streptophyta > Pinopsida > Pinales > Pinaceae > Pinus > Pinus tabuliformis. Next base: position 232,925,186 of record CM062819.1, on the reverse strand, counting down.
TGATATTTCATGAGGTGAAGAGGGATTGAAGCTAGGAGGATGATGGTGGATTAGATAATTGGGTTGTAATTCTCCCTTCTATTAATAATGTTCTTCAATTTTTATTCCATATGATTGTGCAATTGTGAATGTTATAATTTGTGAATGCTATCATTTGTTCATTATATATATGATTTTGTAATGTTTATGTTGTAATAGCTCATGATGCTTTGACGGTTCTTTGTTGCTGTACTTGTGCAGGTACTCTCCAAGTGTGTTAAGTATGGGGAGGAGTTGCAGGATCTGTCAAAGGGGAGAAAGAGCAAGCAAGGGATTAAGCGGAAGTTCTAGATTGGTTCCATTATATTTCTCTTATTTGTTACACATAGAAAAAATCATTGAATTGCTTTAAACTGTTGTTTCTAGGGTAGCTACCAAACCTAGAGGGCTAGTCGTTTGACAAGACACTAGTTTTCCTAGAAACAAATTGGTGACTCTGCTGGGGATTAACAGATGTTCGTTTATTTTTATTGTTTGTTTTATAAACTATATACAGAGCCTGAAGTTAGCTAGGTAGCCTTCGAACTACTCTTTCTCTGCAATTGCATAGTAGATGAATGTTTCTTCAGTCAATCTCTGATTTAGTTTACGAATTAAACATTTGAATTACAAGCACATCTGGATGCCCTTTTGGTAGCTTAGTAACCTCTCAAGACATTCCTCTATACTTTTCTCTTTATTGTTCATCAAAACTCAGCTTAACTTGTTGGACACAGCTGCATATCTGAGCCAAAACCCATTTCAGTTGTGCTCCCTAGACCATCGCACTGTCTTCCACTGTAACTCAGTATTCATCACACCTCCTGAGTGTAGTAAGTGTGATGCATCTCTGTTTCTATGAAGCCCAAGTGCGATGACTGACTGAACTCTTTTTCCATTCTATAAATTGAGGGTTTTTGACCTTGTTTTCAGTTTTGTTTAGTTGTTTTGTTGCAAATGAACAGTGCCTCCTTACTGAAGCCTACTTACATCACATATATCAGCCACAATTACATTAGGATTAGTGAATGTTTTTGTGTATTTGTTCATCATTTACAATCCCTTGTCCAAAAGTTGTTTAAATCAAATTGTCGCTTTGATACAAAAAGTGTTGTAATTGTCGTTTTGTGTCGAAAAGAGGAGTGTCATGAATTCTTCCTTCCCTTGATAATCAATTGAACTTGTCTTCATGTATTTGGTTTGATTTTTTTATATTCAAGGTGTCGAAAGCATTTTTATTCAAAATTGAAAAGTGTTGTTGAGTCTTCCTTTCTCTTTTGCAGAAGAAATTGTCGAAAATGTCATTTTGAATGAAATATTTCAAATCTTTCTCCATTTAGTTTTCCTTTTTGGAATTTTTCACATTAAGGAGAACAAAAACAAATACATGCATTTACATTTAGCCATTGTAGACTTGTGTATGAAAATATGATTTAGGGAAATGCACTAGTGTGTGTTCTTTTCTCTTTTAAGCACTGTAATTTTCTTTCCCTAGTAGCTAGGATTTTCATTGCTCAAAATAAAAAAAGATTGTTTATCATTGTAGATTGCATTTCAGGAATTTCAAATCATCATCACACAGTGAACCATTGAAAGGAAAACTCTAAACAAGATCAACTTTAAAATAAATTTCAGTGAACCTAACAATGCTTTGGAACTTAACGCAACATATCTAGAGGTCTAGGCTAGAGAGGTGTTCCGGCATCATTAAAACTAGTGGCTATCGTTTTCATTGAAGGTTGGGTGATTCCTCCTCCTTGATACGACAAGTGCTAGCACGAACTTGTGCTCCCCGTTCCGTCGCATATATATTGGGAGACCACAATAGGCCTAAATCCTTTATCCATAGGAAGCCAAGTTTGCTGCCTTATTGATCGCAATGCACTGAACACAACATTCGAGAAGATTGACTGCCGTACAAACATCCTTGGTAATTTCTCTTTAATTTATCACCAAGGTGTATATTGCAGTTTTGCGATTGGTTTAGTAATCCCTCTGTCTATATTTTCGAGAGTAGTCACTTTCGATCTGTTTCAACTCTTTAAAAGAAAAGGTCCATCTGAGCACCTGCCCTTTCAGGCTCATTAAAAATTGAAAAAGACTAGAGTCATCTTTAACCTTTTCTCGACTCTTAAAAACTGAAAAAGCAAAGTTGTGTCCAAGTGTTATTAAAATTAATTGAATTTGGAATAACATCCCTGTTCCTTAGTTGATCTTAGGTTGAGATATATGGAGAGAAATCCGGAGTCCACCAAACAAGGAATCCCTTTTGAAGGGAACCCTAGTCCTTTTCCTTCTTTCGAAAATATTGGTGCTCCTTATATGGCTACATTATCCCTTACGGGACTTACCATTGGCCTGCTAGTATGGTTGTTTTCAACCTCTTTGGTTGAAAATGGGGTTACACCTTCAATTGAACAAAATTAACCTCTAGTTGATCCTGAAGTTGACCCTTTGCCTTCTTCCTCATTTGTTTCTCCCTCACCTTCTTTCTCTTCGCTTGGTGAAAGTAGTGATAATAGTAACCAGGTGGCTGAGAAGAAGAAGAAAGGGAAGGAGAAGAAAAAGAAGCCAATTCAGCAAGGGGGCAACCGAGAAACCATTGCTGTGAATGCATCATCTGATGAAAATTCGCCCATTAAACGTCCCAAAGACAAATATCCATTCATAATTTGTACGGGACACCATTTTCATCGAGATTGTCCTCACTTTCCTCGGATCTTGAAAGAATGGTCTCCACGTTCACACCATCCTGTGTCATCAACGTTTGGAGATTATGTTGGTAACACACCATCAACTAGTGATAGTAAAGTTCATGGATGGAAGGGAAAGGTCAGGATTCCATGTAGGTTATGTGAAGGTAACCATTCCATTCACCTTTGTCCTTTTTTGGATGAAGCCAAAAGAGTGTTGGATAACCATCTTGCTTCACCACAGCGACTTCCATCTGATTATAAGAAACTCTCCCTAAGTCCTTCACCAATTGAAAAACTGACTGACTTAAATCAACCGTCGGTCGAAACCACTCTCTCTGAAAGTGAATCTTATGAGTCTATACCCGACCAAAGTCAACAGGTTGAGGTAACAGTTGACCCAATTTCACCTTCAGCTAATCGTACCTTTCCTGAAGAGAGTGAAAATGATACCGTTCAAGTTCTTTTTGTTACTTCAGATTCTAATGACCTTGGGGGAAATCTACCCGTTCCATGAAGATAGGAGGAAAACCCTCCATTTCTCATAACTCAAGGGGTCAATTCTCCCATTTCTTCAGTACCCCCTCCAAGTAGTCTAGTCACTTCGTTTGATTGGAATCGACTGGCAAGATCCCGCCTTCCTTCTTATGTACCTTTCCGGATCATAGTACAAGTTTGTAAAATGATCATGTCTGGCGCTATCATAGATGAAGGTGCATTAGTGAGTATCCTTTCCTCAACTTCTTGGAAAGAGCTTGGTTTGCCACCATTTATGCCCATTACATAGAATCTGTTAGGCTTTAACAAAGAAACCAGTCGACCGTTAGGGATCCTTCCTAAGTTACCTATTACTTTGGGAGGGAAAACCATTCATCTAAATGTGATGGTAGTCCCAGGACCTTTAGACTACAATTTACTCCTTGGACATGACTATGTTTATAACATGGAATCTATTCTTTCAACACTCTTTCGAGTGATGTGTTTCCTGCATGAAGGCAAAATTGTCACCATTGACCAGCTTTCATTTCTTGGTCCAAGCATAGATCCAAGCCAATCATCATCCCTAAATGGTCCTTTTGCATCAACGATATCATTTGAACCTTCATTCCATTCACCTGATAGCCATGAGTAGTCTGGTGAATGTATTGATGCTTGGGGGGCATGCACCTAATGGTAAAGATAAGTTTCCCTATAGGTTATGTGATTGGTCTATCACACCATTCACCTTTGTCTATTCTGGACGAAACCAAATAGGTGTTGGATAACGGTCCTACCTCATCATAGTGACTTCCATCTAGCTACAAGAGACTCTTCCTTTCATCATGTTGGGGGCATGCAAACCAACTCAAGCATTGGTTTTTTTCGTTTCAAGCTCATGTAAAAATGAAACCAAATCCAAACAAAGTTTCCCATGGTTCAAGCTTGTCTAAAAATGAACCCATTTTTCAAGCATAGTTTTTTCATATCGAGCTTGTGTAAAAATGAAACTGATCCAAGCATAGTTTTTTGTTTCAAGCTTGTGTAAAAATGAAACTGAATCCAAGCATAGTTTTTCATTTTGAGCTTGTGTAAAAAATGAAATTGAAGCCAAGCATAGTTTCCCATGGTTCAAGCTTGTCTAAAAAAATGAACCCATTTTCAATTTTTAAACCCTTGTGATTGCCATTCTATCAGCCTTTTGAGCCTTGGTTGTTTTCATCTCATCACCACCATATCTTCGGCCGATCATACGCTTTCACTTGGTTGTTTTACCCTTTTTTAGGAATAGTTGCAATGAGTGCTCTTATTAGCCATCCTCTTCATATAAATCAACATGTTTTGAGAAGTTCCAACATCACCCGAACTAGTTGCTACCCTAGACACCACTCATTCCCCAAAATAGAGTCCTCTTTAAACCCTTTTCAGACTCGTTAAATATGAAATGATTGTCGAGCGCTTGTCTTTTCCAGCTCGTTAAAGCATAGGAAATGTCATCCCTCCTCTATTAGTTTATCCTTTTTCGGACCTAAGGGATTATTTTACAAAAAAGAACTTATGGAGTTTTCTTTTCGTCCCTTTTCAAACTCTCTTAACATGAAAAGGACCGAGTTATCCTTGTCGTTAAACTTGTTAAAACAATAGCGACAAACTTGTCCATCTAGACGAGACAGAGTTTTAATGTCAGTAGACTCGTTAAAACATTAAATAGTGACAGGTTTTCCCGAAGGGCGAATTATAGAACAAGCATATGTTATCCTCCACAAGCTTGAAAAAAATAAAGAGGTACTGGTCAGTAATGACTAGGGAAAAAGGGAAAAAACTTGAAGAATTTATGGTGGAAAGTCGCTCTTGAACATGACACTTTCACTTCATCACCATCATGGAGTTGGTTTGGGTTATTCTGTTCACTGGTCATCTCACCATTGGTCTTCCATACCATCCATATTTTGGGCTTAACGCTACCAATTCATGTCAGTGTCGCTGACATGTTCAAGAGAAGTCATTTAGTTGAGAAATCACCATCTAGTTAATGTCTCATCCATTGCAATACCTCCAACCTTCATTTTTTCATGACCATCATTCCTGAACCTTGTGTTGTCAGTTCATTTTCACCTCCAGAAATCATTTGCTTCGTTTCATGTCATAGATATGGGATACATCAAGGCCCCCCTACGACGAGTCACTTCTTGTCGACATCAGCTCATTATCCAAGAAGTTAACGTAGAAACACCCATTTTAGTGCTTTGAAGCTTTCATACATCAATGGAAAGTTTCTCACTTCCGGTGACAGGTTGATATCAATGGCCTTCGACCAAAAGATTTTGTGTGGCGTTTGACATCGGATCATATATTCACACCACATGAATTGTCCTATAGTACCTTGAGGGTCATTATCATTATTGGTGATTCCTCTCGCATCTGTTAACAACTTACATCATTGTTTGGTATTCAGGCGATGTCTTTCCATGTTCGACTTCAGAACATCTCTTCACATGGATTGACTTGTACATCGGGCGAAGATTGAACGAGTTTGAAGACCCCGAATCTAGTTTAATCCATCCAGGCTACGATATATTCAGGGATATAAAAACATAAAATGTACAAAGGCTCTACACAGATGGTCATCCTACCCATGGATGATGACTCTATATCTGAAGAATCACCAGTTTGTATCTGTAGATGACTATTTGATATATGTACATGAAATGAATTTATAAAGCTAAGCATGGGAATGACTCCCTCAGCTAGATCATGAAAATTATATTATGATGATTTATTGTTTTGTAATTTATGCAGGTCACCTTCTAGTTCGAAACTTTGGATCCTCATGATAAAGCATTTCACCCAACATCAATATTTACGACTTCATGCTTTTGGGGGAAACTACTATAGACATATTTGGGCAAATAAACCCCAAACTTATATGTCAATAAAATAGGCCTCATCAACCCCTAAAAGAGTTGTTTCATACCCTAAAGGAACATAGTCATTTGAATACATCATTCCCCAAAAGTTCCATCTAAGAAACCATCCAGAAATGGCCTAAATTAAACCATACTGACTTCTCCACTGGCAAAGTGTGATGCATACTGAGTGGTACACTGGTATGGTGTGATGCATACTGATTAGGCCTTATATCGGGTGTGATGGGTAAGGATGGACAAACGTCTGAGACAGTTTACTAGGTGGTTGCTCATTGAATCTTCTAGAAACTTCTCCTGTGCCACTTGCCTCTTTGAATTCACCCAAGGATGAATAAGGGATCTAAGAAATCTCCAAATGGAACCAATTGTAACAAGTGGAATGACACTAATCAAACCCCATGGATGACTCACACCCTTGCACACATCTATAAATGGATCTCCAATTCAAGATATCTGGAGGCTGGAATATTGAGAATTGCAAGGAAGTGCTGATAGTCTGTAATTGAGGAAAGAGCATTATATTGTTGGTGTGATCTTGAAATTTCATGAGGTGAAGAGGGGTTGAAGCTGGGAGGATGATGCTGGATCAGACAACTAGGTTGTAATTCTCCCTTCTATTAATAAAGTTCTTCAAGTTTTCTTCCATATGATTGTGCAATTGTGCAATTTACCATTTGTGAATGCTGTCATTTGTTCATTATATATCTGATTTTGTAATGTTTGTGTTGTAATATATCACGATGCTTTGACAGTTCTTTGTTGCTGTACTTGTGCAAGTACTCTACAAGCGTGTTAAGTATGGGGAGGAGTTGCAGGATATATCAAAGGGGAGAAAGAGCAAGAAAGGGGTTAAGCGGAAGTTCCAGGTTGGATCCATTATCTTTCTCTTATTTTTTACACATAGAATAAATCATTGAATTGCTTTAAACTGTTGTTTCTAGGGTAGCTGCCAAACCTAGAGGGCTAGTCATTTGACATGACACTAGTTTTCCCAAAAAAACCATCTACAATTTCAATCCATAAATCCTAAATCTCCAAGTGGTAACAACCTTCTACAAACTCTACAAAAACCATCCACAAAATTATTATTAAAAATAAATTAAAACTTAAAGCAAAAATATCAATAAAAAATAATCAAAATTAAAAGAAGAACGATTCCTGTAAATTAGGAACAAATCCCAAAATATAAGCCAAATCATTTTATGCTACTGCAATTTTGATAATAAGCTAATGAATTGATGAGATGAGAGAAACATACAATTTAGCATCAAGTTTAATTCTAAAAAATACCGCATAAATTTAGACTTAATTAAAAAATGGTTTCCCTTTTTCTGCTAAATTTATGGGTAATTTAGATTGTAGATTTGTTGAAATAAATGTTCCCAAATTTTTTCATTGATTTCCTCTTTCCAATGATCTATCCTAGACCTGATTTCGTGCCTTGTAACTCCAGATATTCAATCCGAAAGTTGAAGTCCTATAACAATTCACACACAATTTGTATAATTCTTTGTACATTTTGTTTAACGGTTAATAACAATCCCACATTCTTGGTCTTTATAAGGTTTAATGGTTGAATGTATATGTATGAAATAGGACTTGAGGTATGGAGGAGGATATGGGTGTTAGGTAATAAATATAGTATGGAGGAAGGTGTGGATAATTAAAATTTAAAATAAATTAAAATATAGACCTAAGTCAAAGTCAACTCATAAGTCATTAAAATAGCATAGATTAAGGTCATTAAAATAACATAAAGAGCCTTTAAATAAAAAATAACATTAAGGTCAACTCATAAGGTCATTAAAATAACATTGATTAAGGTCATTAAAATAATATAAAGGGCCTTTAAAATAACATGGGATAATAAATAATAAAAAATAAAAATAACATTAAGGTCAACTCATAAGGTCCTTAAAATAACAGAGATTAAGGTCACTAAAATAACATAAAGGGCCTTTAAAATAACATGGGATAATCAAAATTTAAAAATAACATTAAGGTCATTAAAATAACATAAATTAAAGGCCTTTAAAATAATATTTTAAAAAATAACATTAAGGTCATTAAAATAATATAAAGGGCCTTTAAAATAACATGGGATAATCAAAATTAAAAAATAACATTAAGGTCATTAAAATAACATAAATTAAGGGCCTTGAAAATAACATTAAGGTCATTAAAATAACATAGATTAAGGTCATTAAAATAACATAAATTAAGGGTCGTTAAAATAGCATAAATTAAGGGCCTTTAAAATAGCATGGGATAATCAAAATTAAAAAATAACATTAAGGTCATTAAAATAACATAGATTAAGGTCATTAAAATAACATAAATTAAGGGTCTTTAAAATAACATGGGATAATTAAAATTAAAAAATAACATAAATTAAGGGTAATCAAAATTAAAAAATAACATGGGATAGTCAATATAACATAGATTAAGGGTAATCAAAATAAAAAAACAACAAAGAAGAATTGACTTCTGCTTTGATGGGTCCAGCGCACCGTACCACACCACACACGGTTATTAATGTGTGAGTAAAGAGAAATTAATGATGGCCAACAGATTAGGTGCAAGGTTAATTCGCCGGTGGTTGATTGTAATGATGTAGATTTAGTCCTTGGAACCCACACTTGTGATTGGTACCTTATGCTTTAGTTGTTGGACAATTGTCCTCCCTTGGGATTTTCGAGCCCGCCTTGGTATGGGTGATCAAACCCTAGTGTGGGTCATTTGCATGCACATTCATTCAGTTTGTAAACTCTGCGTTCTTGGTAAGCCGTGGCTGTTTCTGTGTGAGGTTCTGCTATTATGTGCTCTGGTTCAGGGTTTTGACTTGAAAGTTTCCTTCCTCCATCCGGTATGAATGCTGTTACCACTGTAAATTTTCTCTTTGCTTTACCTGCACTTGTTCTGGTAGATTACTTTGTGTTTGTAGCTTGCTGGTTAATGTAACTCTGTGCCTTCTTTGTATGTGGTACCAATGCTGGTGGTTTTTCTGGTCGATGTGATTTTCTTCTGGCTTGAACTTTTCCAGGTAACAGTTATTGGGTTCCTGGTCGTCTTTCCTCGGGTTCGAGCAGAATGTGGTTGCAGTTCTCTTCGGCTCCTTCAACGTTGCAAGGGTAAGCTCTCTGGTTCTATGCTGTCAGTAGTTACCTCTTTTCCCTCAGTCGACTAATGTCTTTGCTCCTTCGCGAGCAGGGTAACCTTATTGAACTTCCATGACCACAGCTCGCCTATGTCAGGTAAATTCTGGAATCGGTTTTATTATTCTATGTATTCTCGCCTTACTTTTCTATTCGATTCTCATGTAGATGAATGGCTATTGTTGCAAGTATGAAGCCCTAGAGGGTTTCGGAACCTGGCTGTTTGAAACTCTGGCTAGACCCGGGCAGTGTCGTTCTTTGTTGTTCTTGTTATTTACATTCAACGCCTTCGGCTTAGGGTTATGATAATCTCTGTTTCATAACTTTGTTGAGCTGTCAACTATATGAAGTCTCGGCTGTAGGCTTGCACAACCGTTTTTTTGCTATTTGATAGCTGTAGGTTGGCCCTAGGGTTTCTAAGCCCACACTGTATATTGTCTGAATTTGTAATAAGTTTTGGCATGGACTGTATAATTGTTTGAACAGGGTTTTGGAACAATGTATGACTGAACAGAGATTTCTTGCACTTATTTTATAAATGAAATTATGAATTTTGTTCTTCAGGCATACCTGGGTACTCTGCTTGGTTTCCTGTTTGGCAATGCTTGCACCTTGTTTGTATATCTGGCATTTGGCTTGTTCCAGTTTCTTCGGCATTCATATGCTTGTTGATTCCGGGTCTATAGGACTTGTCTCTGCAACACGTTCTTGGTTGTTTTTGCAACCTGTCTGGTCTCGTATGCTTGCTTGGACCAATGTAATTCGAAGTACATGTAAATATTCCTGTAGGATAGAATAAAGACAGACTTGTACTGCAAATAGAAATCAATGTAATAACATATAAATAATTAAACAATTATAGGATGCTGGAGAGAAATATTTGTGTGCTCAGAGATATATTTCTTCATTAGCTTCTCAAAAATTTGAACCTTCCAATTGTGTTATGTTCCTCTTTTAAAATGATTGTCAGGAACTATTTCCTTGGAACTGTTTTGTTTTTCCAACTGCTGTTGGTTACATCTGTTTAGTTCCAAAACTGTTATTGTCTTACAGTATTATTACGAAAGTAAAACTAGTTGCTTACAAAAATTATCCTAATTAATTCTAATTCTTGACCTTCCTACTTACTATTCTTTTATTAAATTAGACAACATAAACAAATAAAAGTAAAAAAAAGCAACCACATTATTCACTCAGCAAATTCCTCCTCTGTCCTCTTCAGAGACCAAACAACCTTTCCTTTTGTCTTGACCTGTCAGCTAGATGCTCCTGCATCAGGCTCCCGGGGTAAGAAAAAGTCATGGCTCTGTTCCATGAGCTCCTCCACAAAATAACCAGCCTTCTGTATCTGTGCCGCGTCGAGCCACGAACTGTCCTCAATTGGACGGTTCTTCCACTTGACAAGGTATCACATATACTCTTTCTTGTGAGTCTTCTTGGCTACCTGTGTGTCGAGAATCTTCTCAATCTCATGGGGTTGAACCGAAGGCATGTGCCTCATCCAAGAACTGTCTCCAACTTGGGTGTCCCGTTTTGGCTGTACCACACTGTTTTCCTATGGGTTGGCAGTATATGGGAACAGGTCTGTGACATTGAAAATAGGTGATATGCCTATATCAGGTGGCAGCTATATTTCATAAGTGTTGGCTGAGAACTTACGCAAAAGCTTACAGGGACCAACCTTTTTGAATTTTAGCTTATTATATGTGCCCTTAGGAAACCGTTCTTTGCGTAAGTGTGCAAGGACTTCATCACCTATATTAAATTGGACTTCTTCCTGCTTTAAATCTGCCAGTTGTTTATATTTCTGCATGCTATCTTGCAACTTTAGTTTCACCTGTTCATGTAGTTCACTCATTGCTTCAGCAAAATCTTCCCCATCAGTGCTTCTTCTCTCCAACTTCCCCAGATCTCGTAGTTCATGTATTCCACGAGGATTCATGCCGTACAGGATCTGAAATGGATTGTGTCTGGTGCTGGTGATTGGCGAATCATTATAATCGAATTCTGCTTGAGCGAGAGCACAATCCCATAACCGACAATTTTCCCCAGTCAAACTTCGTAACAAGTTTCCCAAACTCCTATTCACCCTTCCATTTACCCATTAGTCTGCGGATGATATGCAGAACTGAAGTTCAACTGCGTGTCCAACTTCTTCCACAGGGTGCACCAAACGTGTCTCATCAATTTTACGTCCCTGTCAGAAATAATAGATTTGGGTAGGCTGTGTAATCTAACAATCTCCATGAAAAATAGGTGAGCTACGTGAGTTGCATCACATCCGTAAGTTTGTGATATTATATCTTGATGACATATTGATTTTTAGCAGGACTAAAGAAGAGCACCTTCAACATGTTCGAAGAGTGCTAGAGAAATTACAGCAGAATAAACTGCTGATAAACTTGAAGAAGTGTACCTTCCTACAAAAAGAACTGGTTTACTTGGGCTTTGTAATTGCAGAAAATGAAGTGAAGATGGATCAAGAAAAGGTCGTAGCAATTGTTAATTGGCTGTCACCGAAGAGGTTATTTGAGGTATGTAGCTTTCATGGGCTAGCAAGTTTTTATCGCAAGTTTATAAGAAATTTTAGTGAAATCTGCATGCCTATGCTGGCCACCATCAAAATGGCTAGTCAGCCTTTTTGTTGGACCAAGGCAGCAGAGAACAACTTTCAGCTCCTGAAACAGAAAATTATAGAAAGGTCGATTCTAAGGCTACCGGATTTTAATAAGATTTTTCAGGTTCGATGCGATGTAAGTGGGATAGCCATTGGTGCTGTGCTCAGTCAGGAAGACAAACCTGTTGCATTTTTTAGTGAGAAATTGAATGAAAGCAGGAAGAAATATTCCTCATATGATAAGGAATTCTATTATGTTGTCCAAGCTTTAAAGCATTGGAGACACTACCTGCTGGGGAATGAGTTTGTGTTATTTTCTGATAATTCAATGCTGCAATATATAATGCAACAGCACAAATTGAACCACAAGCATGCCAAATGGGTGGAGTATTTGCAGAGTTCACCTTTGTGCTGAAACACATCAGCAGGCAGGCCAATAAGGTGCCGAATGCATTGAGCAGAAGAGCCTTGCTCTTACAGGAAAGTACAATACAGGTGTTGGGTTTCGAGCACTTGAAAGATTTGTACCAAACCAACACAAATTTCAAAGAGGCCTTTGAAGCCTGTCAAAATCCCATGCTGAGGAACACAAGTCCATGGTTGGACTACAACTTGTAGGAGGGACTAATATTTAGAGGGGGATAGTTATGTATCCCAGATTGTTTGATGAGAGAAAATATTATATGGGAGAAACATAGCGGGGGTCTATCCAGACACTTCAGCATAGAAAAAACTTTGGAGCAGCTCGGAAACTTCTATTACTGGCCAAGAATGCGCAGGGATGTAAAGCGGTATGTGAATAAGTGTAGAGTCTGCCAACTAGTGAAGGGACATAGTCAAAACACTGAACTTTACACCCCACTACCTGTTCCAAGTAGACCATGGAACTCAGTCAGCATTTAATTTGTCTTAAGGCTGCCTAGAACACAGTGAGGATATGACTCAGTGATGGTGGTGGTAGACAAGTTTTCGAAAATGGCGCATTTCATCCCTTGTCGAAAAACTCTTTAAACATTTCATTCATCAACCTCATAAAAGTACTAGGAGCGTTACTCAAATCGAATGGCATGATCAGCCACTCATACAACCCTTCATTAGTCTTGAAGGTTGTCTTCCACTCATCTCCTTCTCTGATCCTGATCTGATGTTAGCCACTCTTCAAATCAATCTTCGTGAAATAAGCTACCCCACTTAGACAATCCATTATATTGTCCATCCTTGGTAAAGGAAACTTGTACCAAATAGTGATTTTATTGATGGCCCGCGAGTCTGTACACATACGCCATTCTCCTCCTTTCTTGGGAGCGAGAACTGTTGGTACTGTACAAGGGCTCAAGCTTTCCCTGATCAGCCCTTTATTTAGCAACTATTGAACCTGTTTCCTAATCTCTTCATTATCTTTAGGGCTCATCTGATATGCTGCCTTATTTGGTAGGCTTGCTCCGGGTATGAAATCGATATGATGACTGATGCTTCTCTTGGGAGGCAACTTGTTTGGTAAATCATCAACTACAATGTCCTTGAATTCTTGTAACATCTCTTGAATTTTAGCAGGAAATTCAGACATTTCCGTGTGCAACAACACAGTCTTAGTCCTCCTCACGACAACATAATTCACTTCATTTTCCTCGATCTGTTTAATAAACTATTTTCCACCTACTAACAATGCTTTTGTCGCACTTGCTTATGCTATATCCTCTTCTTTGATGGGTACAAGCGTATGCTTGACTCCATATTTAAAAAACTTGTAGCAATTCGTCTTCCCATCATGTACCACCTTCCGATCATACTGCCATGGTCTTCCCAATAGTATGTGACACACGTCCATTGGAATAATATCGCAGACAACCTTGTCCTTGTATCTACCAATGTGAAATTCAACCTCACATTGTTCATCAACCAATAGTTGGTAGCCTTTCTGCAACCACGACAACTTGTAAGGGATGGGGTGCTTGAGTCGCCTCAATCCTAGCTTCTCCACCATCTCGGTGGCAACCAAATTATCTGTACTCCCAGTGTCTATGATCAATTTGCAGCACTTTCCGTATAATTTGAAAACTGTCTGGAACAATGATTTCCATTGTGTCTGCTCGGCAGTATCCTTGGCTGGCTTCAACAACACTTTGTTTAGAACCAGGGCCTCCCCCGTTTCTGACACATTTTCTACTTCTTGGGGTAGTGCCTCCACTTCCTCGGGTTGTGCAACAAATGTTCCCCTCTGGCTAGCTTTCTCTGCTTCAGGGCATTCAAAAGATCTGTGCCCCCACTTGTGGCACCTGTAGCACTGGGCGTTAGCTCCTCTTCATCGGCCATTCCCTCTTCCTCGCTGATATGGCCTGCCACCTCTAGCACTATCTCCTTTCTCTGCTATTCCTAAAGACCTGGAGCTGCTACTTTCTTTGCTGTTACTGGTAGTTCTCCCTCTACCATAGGACTGTCCTTGTCTTGTACCATTTCCCCGTCCTCTCCTATTATTCTGTTTTCTTTTAATATTTTCTTTAGCCTTTACAGCACTCTGATAGGCTTCCTCTATGTTTCTAGGGAAAAGAATACTGATTTCATCCAGTATTTCCAGCCTCAAACCATTTACGTATCTTGCTGTCTTCTCTGGAGTGTCATCAGTATAACCAGCCCTCAAGTTCACACAGTAGAACTCTTCCGTATACTCCTTTACTATCATGCCTTTCTGTCTTAAGTGCTGCACTTGTTCGTAAAGCACAACATGATAATCCTTAGGCAGAAATCTGCCTTTCAACTTGGCCACCATCCTTGGCCACTTCCTTATCGGTAGCTTATTCATTCTCCTTTTTTCTGCTTGGACACTATCCCACCATAGGGCAGTGTGTCCCTTCAATTTGATTTGAGTGAACTTGACTATTCAGTCCTCACTGATCTCTTCGTTCTCAAAATACTTATCCAACTCGCTTATCTAGTCTAGCAGAACTTCTGTGGATAGACTGCCATCATAGTTAGGAATTCTATTTTGGGCTTGCTGTTGGCTAGCAGCACTAACCTCAGCAATTTTATCTCTGGGGCTTCCTCATCTGATCCATTTGTAGTAGCTACTGCCTCCTCCTCATTGTCATCTCCAAGTTCTGGATCTATTCTCCTTCCTGCCTCCACTGCCTCTAAGCAAGCAGTAAGGGTCCTTATTTCTTCCCTCAATCCCTCATTTTCTGCTCTACGCACACCTCTTCCATGTCCTTCGCGAGCAGGGTAACCTTATTGAACTGCCATGACTGCAACTCACCTCTGTCAAGTAAATTCTGGAATTGGTTTTATTATTCTATGTATTCTCGCCTTACTTTGCTGTCCGGTTCTCACATATTTTGATGAATGGCTGTTGTTGCAGGTATGACGCCTTGGAGGGTTTCAGAATTTGGTTGTTTGAAACTCTGGCTAGACCCAGGTAGTGTTGTTCTTTTTTCTTCTTGTTATTTACATTCAATGCCTTAGGCTTGGGGTTATGATAATCTTTGTTTCAGAAATTTGTTGAGTTGTCAACTATATGAAGTCTCGGTTGTAGGCTTACACAACTATTTTTTTCTATTTGATAGCTGTAGGTTGGCCCTAGGGTTTCCAAGCCTGTACTATATATTGTCCTAATTTGTAATAAGTTTTTGCATGGACTGTATAATTGTTTGAACATGGTTTTGGAACAATGCATGATTGAACAGAGATTTATTGCACTTATTTTATAAATGAAATTATGAATTTTGTTCTTCAGGCATACCTGGGTACTCTGCTTGGTTTCCTGTTTGGAAATGCTTGCACCTTGTTTATATATCTAGCATTCGTCTCGTTCCGGTTTCTTCGGCGTTCATATGCTTGTTGTTTTTGGGCCTGTATGACTTATCTCTGCAACACGTTCTTAGGTTGTTTTTGCAACCTGTCTGGTCTCGTATGCTTCCTTGGACCAATGTAATTCGAAGTGCATGTATGTAAATATTCCTGTAGAATAGAACAAGGACAAACTTGTACTGCAAATAGAAATCAATGTAATAACATATAAATAATTAAACAGTTATAGGACGCTGGAGAGAAATATTTGTGTGCTTAGAGATATATTTCTAGCTTCTCAAAAAGTCGAACCTTCCAATTGTGTTATGTTCCTCTTTTAAAAATGATTGTCAGGAACTGTTTTGTTTTTCCAACTATTGTTGGTTACATCTATTTAGTTCTAGAACTGTTATTGTCTTACAATATTATTACGAAAGTAAAACTAGTTGCTGACAAAAATTATCCTAATTAATTCTAATTCTTGACCTTCCTACTTACTGTTCTTTTATTAAATTAGACAAAATAAACAAATAAAAACCACATTGTTCACTCAATAAATTCCTCCTCTATCCTCTTCAGAGACCAAACATCATTTCTTTTTGTCTTGACTTGTCAGCCAGATGCTCCTGCATCATGCTCCTTCGAGCGCACATAGCTTTGGTGCAACTTAAGTCTTTGCCTCCTTCACCATGGCCCTAGGAGGGGGTCCTGAAGCCCTCCTCCTCCACCTCCTCCACTAGATATCCTTGCGTTCAGGAAGTTGATCGACTCCAGCAGTAAACACCTAGCACGGGAAACTCAACGGAAGTTTGTAAAGAAACTTGACAACATCCCCACAGTCGCCCTGCCCGCTGAAGATTCTTGTAGATCTGCTATGAACTTAGCTGATAGAGGGCTCATCATGCAATTTACAGGCCTATGGCCTTCCCCCAAGGCTATTGAGGTGTGGATACAACGGAACTGGTGACCATTAGTCAAGGAAGGCATTAGAAATTTTCTTGTTGGTAAGGGCCTTTTGTCTTTGTTTTTGATTCGATAGAAGAAATAAATCTCCTTTTTAGGAATGGACCATATTTCGTGGGCCCTTAGGGTCTGTATTTAAACTCATAGTCACCAGACTTCAATTCGACACAAGATGTGCCATCAACAGTTCCAATATGGGTGCGTCTCTCCACATCTACCACTGCACTACTAGAACCCGAAGTCACTAGAATCGATTGGCAACACCCTTGGAAAACACATGGACTGAGCAGAGGGAAGGGATCAGTACTCATGTGCAAGAATATGCGTTGAAGTCTACTTGGAAAGAGTGTTACCTGAAGCCATAAATTTAACAATAGAAGATTGGTCTTATATTCAAGAGTTATACTACGAGTAGCTTCCATTCAAATGCAGACATTGCCATGACTACAAGCATTTCACAAGATACTACAAAAAAAGGGTGTAGGAATACCTAGAGAAGTCGAAATGAAAAAAATGGACCTAGGTACATAAAGCTGTCTCGGCCAAGGTGAGTAACAAAAATAAAGGGAAAGAGGCACCGTTGAAGTTTTGTGCTCCCTTAACAGGAATGGTACAAGCGGAAGGAATATGAGAATAGCCAAGGACAACAACTTCAATAAACCCATTCGAAACCCTCAACACATCAACAAAAATTCTAGAATCTGTGATAGAGGAGATTGAACACCAAGTTCCTCCACCTGAAATAGAAAAGGATAACATAGAAGTAACCCATCTTGACTCCCCAGTAGGAACCTCCTCCTCACCTACCTATGCATAAATGACAAGGAAAAAAACCTCTAGAAACTTTTGGGTCATCAGAAGATGAGACATTCGAGAGACCCTCGAAAAGAGTTGGGAGGAAATCTCATAAGGAAGCTAGGGAAGAAGAAGCGGAGAGGCAAAAAATGCAAGGTAGCCAATCCACCATTGAAATTTCCATCGGGAGAAACACCAAAGAAAGGCCCCCTAAGGGGGTCCCAACTCACTCCACTCCCGTTAAATAATGAGATTAGTATCTTGGAATTATAGAGGCTTGGGGAACCCTGCAAAGGTTGAAGCAGTTAAAGACCTTCTAAAAATAAAAACTCTCAAGATCCTCATGCTCCAAGAGACTAAGATTGAAGGGGAAACCCTTCTTGAGAATAAAAAATTAAAATGGAAAAAAATGCAGGAAGGACCATTAGTGCAAGAGGTTCCTCTGGTGACCTAGCAACATTGTGGTCGGAGGACAAGTTTCAGTTAGAAAGTTCCATTGAGACCCAACACTGGATTTACACCGAACTACGACACCTCTCTAGTAAGCTCACCATATCTCTCTTCAACCTTTATGTTTGAGTCCTCCTTACTGAGAAGAAAGAATGCTGGCAGACCTTGTCTGATTTCTTAGAAATTTACTCCCCTCAGAATATAATAGTGGCTGGAGATCTCAACCTCGTCTTTGATCCAAAAGAAAAGAGAGGTGGAAATAGTGGCAGGGACCAAATTCTTCCATTTGTAGAAGAGCTAATACTTCATTGGGATCTTCTTGACTTCAAACCTACGAATGGTCTTTACACTTGGACAAATAATAGAGTGGGGGTAGATCACATCTCTGTTCACCTAGATTGATTCCTAGTGTAGAGCTCTTTGTTGCTAGAAGAAAGGCTGATCTCCTTGAAAATTTTTCCAAAGTTGGCCTCAGACCACAAACCTATCCTCTTATAGCTAGAAGGGGAAGAAAATTTGGGCCCTATCCCTTTTAGATTCCACCCGCTTTGGTCAAGGAAAGAAGGGTTCATGAAAATTATTCTGGGGGCATGGTCCACACCTATGACAGGATCTCCCAACTTTGTGTGGGAGTAGAAATTGAAAGCAGCCAAGAGAGCTCTGAAAAAATGGATTAAAAAAACCTCAAAATCTCCTACGAGCAACAAAAAGGAGACATTTTAGCTTTTATCAGATCTGTAAATGGAATTGGAAAGTAAGGAGATCTCTTCTTCAGACTTAGAAAAAGAACAAGTTGCCAAATCAAATCATTCCACACTTTTCACCAAGAAGAAGAGTTTTGGAGCCTTAAGTCTCATATCTTGTGGCTAAAAGCTGGAGACCAGAAAACCTCATTCTTCCATAAGCAATATAGAGCTTGTCAATCCTCAAATCATATCTTTGAAATCACTTCTTCAGATGGGACTGTTGTCAAAGGTCAAGAACAACTTAAAGAGGTAGGAGAAGATCATTTTCAGAATCTTTATAAAGAGGGTGGGAATGGTTGTGAAGAAGTCATCTATGACTTTCTCTCTCATATTCCATCTTTGATAAGTGAGGAGGACAAACCTGGTCTCTTGAAACCTTTCTCCGAGGAAGAAATCTGCAAAGTAATTTGGTCCATGAAGCTAGACAAGGCACCAGGACCAGATGGCTTCTCAATTCGTTTTTATATAATCTGCTGGGAAATAATAAAAACTGATTTACTGAGGATGATTAAAGCTTTTCACCAAAAAACTAAAGTGGGAGGTAGTACTAATTCTACCTTTCTTGCATTAATACCAAAAGAAGTGAATACGGGCACTTTTGACAGGTTTAGTCCAATCTTGCTTTGTAATGCATCATACAAAATCCTGACAAAATTTCTAGCAAACATAATCAAGCCATTTCTTGGGAAACTCATTTCTCCGACCAAGGTGGCTTTGTCAAAGGGAGCCATATCCTGGACAATGTAATACATGTGCAAGAAGTCATACACTCTAGTTATCTTCGGCAGGAGCAAGGTATGCTCATAAAGCTTTCGACCGGGTAAACCTTTCTTTCCCATACAAAGTCCTCCATTCCTTTGGTTTCAACTCTAGCATTGTCAATTTGATTAAATATTGTACCGAAAAGCCATGGATAACTCCGTTAGTTAATGGCAGGCCAACAAACTATTTTCAAGCCTCGATGGGAATAAGGCAAGGCTGCCCTCTTTCCCCTTTCTTGTACATCTTGATGGTAGACTCGTTAAGTAGAAAAGTAACAGCTGAAAAGAAAGCAGGGATAGCTCCATTCATCAGGTTGATGAAGGGGCTAGAGACTTTGAACCATGCCTTATTTGCAGATGACTCTCTTCTATTGGGTGGAGCCTCCGTCAAGATAACCAAAGTCTATAGTGGAATTCTCCAAAAATTTTGCAGCATATCAAGAGCTCTTATAAATAAAAGTAAAATTGCAATATATGGGTGGAATTTGAATCAACATTCAATCCAGAGAATAGCCCTCTTCTTAGGCTTCTTGGGTTTCACTTCTTGGGATAAAATCAAATACCTCAGGTTACCAATAACCCTGGGTTCTAACAAATCTTCGCTGTGGACAAATGTAATAAGCAAAATCAAGTCCAAGATTACATCTTGGGGAGGGAAATGGCTCACCAATGCTAGCAAATTCATCCTTAATAAATCTGTTTTATCCTCCCTGCTAATTTATCAGGCTTCCTTTCTTCTGGCTCCAAAGAAGATCACGGACCAGATCTCCAAATTGATCAAGGATTTTTTGTGGAGAGGAGGAAGAGGAAGTCAAAGAAAAATTCACTTACTAAACTGGGATGTAGTCAAGCGCCCTATCTTTGAAGGAGGCCTATAGATAAGAGACCTAGGCCTTGCCAATATAGCTCTGGCAGGCAAAATCCTCTGAACCCTCTTCTCAAACAGCAAACACCATGTCAGTCAAGTTCTAAAGAAAAATATCTAAATGGCTCCACGCTAAGAAACCTTCAGATTGATAACAACATTAAAGGGATGATGATATGGTATCTCTATCATTGTGGGATCGACTTCTTCCAAAAGCACTTTTATCGTATCCCTGGCAATGGAAAAAACACAATGTTGTGGCAAGACAGTATAATGGGTCAGTCGCCCTTGGAAATTTTGAAGTAATCAAAGATGTTAGGAATTGGCTCATGCAACAAGGAATTCCCACCTTGGAAAACATTTCAACATGGGAAGACTCTGGAAACTAGAGAGATTGGAATATTCCATGAGCTCCAGAGCAGCTGTGCATTAAAAAGACACTTCTGGAAGAAGATTTAATGGGCCTGGCACCGGTCCACTTGCATTCGACAGAAAAATGGGGATGGGGAAAGACTGGAATCTACATGGTAGCACATGGATTCACCTCTATTCAAGCTCACCAAGCTTTGATCCACACTGCAACAATGTGGAAACAAGTCTGGGACCCTCTTGGTCTCCCCAAAATAAACTTCTTCACCTGGGTTTTAATGCATAGGAAAGTGCTAACTGGCGAAAATCTGAGTAAAAGATGTATTTACGGGCCACATTGGTGTTCTCTTCGCTACAAAGCCTAGGAAACCATGGAGCACTTGTTCGTGGATTGCTCATTTGCTCAAGAAGTTTGGGACTGCATCCTTCAAGGCCTTAATGTCTCTACCCCATCGCAAGTCATAGTAGTAACCCTCTTCAACACCTAGAGAATGAAATATCCCCACGTGACCTAAAGAAATACAACATGGAATAGAATCTGGAAAGCATTACCTAAATATGTCTGCTGGAAAATATGGTTTGCCAAAAATGATCATATCTTCAATGGCATTCTGAATTCCCCTTTGAAGGTGGTAGCAAAAGCAAAAGCACTACTCCTCGAGACTGTGGCCAATCACCCCTTTAAAAACAATAACTCACTCCTCCCTGAAGAAAAGAAATGGGTGGGATCTTATATATTCCAAGACAGGATAAAGGACACTACTCACCCCAACAAAACTCTTGTATGGAGATTACGAGATACAAACACAAATTTTCAAGCTTGGTGGAGGAAATAGGGTAAAACAACAATCTTTTTTATGGTGCCTCTAAAGGCAATCTAGGGACAACAGGAGCACACAGAGTGATCTACTCCCTGGATGGTATTCGAGAAGATAGCTTCAGCTGGGGTCTTGGACAGAGAACCAACAACCATGCAGATATCCTTGGGTTGCTAAAAGCCTGTCAAATAGCACATGAAATAGGCAATAAGGAAATACAAGTCTTCGGGGATTCATAAATTCTGATAAAGATATTAAAGTCGGAGGACCACTTCAACAATTTGGTGCTTAACAAGAATCTTCAAAGGTTTCGATACGTGCTTCAAGATTTCTCCTCCTACCTTCTTTTCCATATCCTATGTGGTTCAAATAAGGAAGCAGATGCAAAAGAAAACCTGGCATGCCTCCTGCCTGAAGGAACATTTAGCAAGAATGATGAAGAACCTACATCGATCCAGATCCTGTAATCTAGAGTATATATACACCTTTGTAAGGAAAAGGATAGCGAAAACTGAAAGTACTTTTGAATATTGTAATGATGGTTGTTTTGGTTTCAGCCCAACTTGTTTTTAAATAATTAATATAACAGTTATAGTTAACAAAAAAATTAAAAATAACATGGGATAATCAAAATTAAAAAATAACATAGATTAAGGGCCTTTAAAGATTAAGGGTAATCAAAGGTCATTAAATTAACATAAATTAAGGGCCTTAACATTGATTAAGGGTAAACAAAATTAAAAAATAACATGAGATAATCGAAATTAAAAAACTAACATAGATTAAGGGCCTTTAAAATAACACGAGATAATGAAAATTAAAAAATAAAATGGGACAATCAAGATTTAAAAATAACATAAATTAAAGGCATTTAAAGATTAAGAGTAATCAAAGGTCATTAAAATAACATAAATTAAGGGCCTTAACATAGATTAAGGGCCTTTAAAGATTAAGGGTAATCAAAATTAAAAAATAACATAGATTAAGGGCCTTTAAAGATCAGGGGTAATCAAAATTAAAAAATAACATGGGATAATAAAAATTAAAAAAATAACATAGATTAAGAGCCTTTAAAGCTTAGGGGTATTCAAAATTTAAAAATAACATGGGATAATCAAAATTAAATTAAGGTTTGGCCCTATAAGGTCATTAAAATAACATAGATTAAAAGCCTTGAAAATAACATAGATTAAGCTTTCGCCCTATAAGGTCATAGATTAAGGTTTCACTCTATAAAGTCATTAAAATAACCCCTTAAAATAAATAAATTAAGGTTTCACCCTATAAAGTCATTAAAATAACATAGATTAAGGTTTCACCCTATAAGGACCTTAAAATAACATTGATTAAGGTTTGACCCTATAAGGTCATTAAAATAACATAGAATGAAATTCCAATATTCAAAATTAAATTAAGGTCATTAAAAAATAACATAGAATATAAGGTCATTAAAATAACATAGAGTCTAATGGAATTGCAATTCCAATATTCAAAATTAAATTAAGGTCATTAAAATAACATAGAATATAATAGAAAAATAAGATAGAAGCCAATAGAAAAATAACATAGAATTTAATGGAATTGCAGGGATATTCAAAATTAAACCTTAAAATAATATATTCAAAATTAAATTAAGGTTCGGCTCTATGAGGTCACTAAAATAACACATAATGCAATTCCAATATTCAAAATTAAGTTAAGGTTGGACCCTATAAGGTCATTAAAATAACATAGAATGCACTTCCAATATTCAAAATTAAATTAAGGCTTGGCCCAATAAGGTCATTAAAATAACATAGAATCTAATGGAATTGTAGGCCCGGTCATTAAAATAATATTTTCATAATATATTAAAATTAAATTAAAATAACATAGAATCTAATGGAATTGTAGGTCTTATAAGGTCATTAAAATAATATATTCATAATATATTCAAAATTAAATTAAATTAACATAAAATCTAATAGAATTGCAGGGCTTATAAGGTCATTAAAATAATATATTCATAATATATTCAAAATTAAATTAAGATTTGACTCTATAAGGTAATTAAAATAACATAGAATGTAACCGAATTGCAGGTCCCTATAAGGTCATTAAAATAATATATTCAAAATTAAATTAAGGTTTGGATCTACAAGGTCATTAAAATAACATATTTAACATATTTATTTTAATTTAGGTATTGAGGGATTTTCGCAGTGCATTATATTAGATATCATGTTTTTGGGATTCAATTGCGTTAAGTAAGTCATTCATCTATGACCATTTCCATGAGAGGTAGTCATAACTGACTAATTCATCATGATGTTTGAGTAGTCCACTTAGCACTCATGGCATCGAATGATGCTCACAGGGGTGAAGAAGTGGGATTGAAACAGTGAAATTAATCACATAGCGTCAGTCATCACTTCCAGGGCTTGCACCTGGTAACCACGACTTCCCAAGATGTCATTGGGGGCAAGCCTTGGAAGTGATGATTGACGCTTTGTGATTCATTTCACTAGTTTCAATCCCACTTCTTCACCCCCGTGAGCATCACCCGCTGCAATGAGTGCTAAGTGAACTATTAAAAAAACATGAGAAATTAGTCAGTTACGACTACCTCTCATGGAAATGGTCATAGATGAATGACTTACTTAACACAGTTGAATCCCAACAAATGATATCTAATATTTATTTTAAATTAAGGTTTGGCCCTATAAAGTCATTAAAATAACATATGTAATTAAATAGATTTGGTCCTATAAAGTCATTAAAATAACATATTTAATTAAGTTAAAATTTGATTGAAACTAATGGAATTGTAGGCCCTATAAGGTCATTAAAATAATATTTTCAAAATTAAATTAAGGTTTGGCCCTATAAGGTTATCAAAATATTATGTTTAATTAAATTAAAGTTTGGTTGAATCTAATGGAATTAATTAAATTAATGTTTAAGATTTGGCCTATAAGGTCATTAAAATAACATATTTAACTACATTAAAATTTAATTGAAACTAATGGAATTTGAGGCCCTATACAGTCATTAAAATAATATATTCAAAATTAAATTAAGATTTGGCTCTATAAGGTTATTAAAATAATATATTTAATTAAATTAAATTTTGGTTTAATCTAACAGAATTAATTAAATTAAGGTTTAAGATTCGGCCCTATAAGGTCATAAAAATAACATATTTAACTAAATTATTTATTTCCGATGCAGGAACATCCAGCTAGGGGCGCCATGACCGAGTGTTGGTCTCAACTGAGGAGGAGAGGTCATCAACAATTTGAATTTCGTTTGAGTTTGTTAATTAAGGACAGTATTAGGAGTCTCTTTTATGTTTTGTCTTTGTCTATTAAAGAGTAGTTAGGGACAATATAGTTAGGTAAAAACAGTTACAGACATTTGGTTGTCTGGTCTTTTGTGAAATTTAATTTTCTAGTTGTTTTACTTTAGATAGAAAATAACAAAATAACAGGAAAGAAAATATTGTCATTGTATGTTACAAAACGAAAAGATCAAATAGCAAGATAGTTAATAACTGCATAACCAAACAAGCAACTGCCAACAGTTTGCTAATTGTATTGTAAGGAATTATAAAAAAATTGTACATAGCATGGACGGGGTTCGTTCTTTCCGAAACAGAGAATAATAATACAAACAAAGACATTTTTCTTCACATTCTATTTTTCTTGAATCCATCTGAATTGATACTTTATCTCCTATAATCTATTATTTTTCATGCAATGTAAAAATAGGCAGATTGTCAAATTCCTTCCTAAAAAGAAGCACGTTCCCAAATATAGAGTCAAGCAGAAGCATAAGTAAAGTTGAGACACAGACATACGAATTGAAGACAAGCACATAGACCTGTGCACGTTAAAGAAGCTTCAAAGCCGTGAACCTACAGTAAAGCATTACCAACAATACAGTTCTAGCATCGAACATAAACAAGAGGTAACTCTGTACAAAAATATACCAAATATTTTTCATTAATATTTCACAAATATTATTACAGTCTACATCGTGGCATCAAACCTGTGAATACAAGCCTACAACCAACGGTTATGAGGGCGTAGAAATCCTCTTCAGAAACAGAGCATAGGACGAGGGTTAGGGTTTCAAACCCTTAACAAAGTTCTATACAACCTACGGCTGAAGCCACACTATACAATAAATGGAACAAGAAGATAGATTTGTTCACAAATCAAATGCATTGCAAACAAACAGGCCAAACAAAATAATAACACAACCAGAAACCCTTCGACAGACAAAGTCATCAAGGAAAGATCCTATCGGGTCTATTTGAAGAAGGGGCCGAGGGTTACGCTCACTGGAGACCAAGAACCTGAAAGAGAAACAAGACCAGGTGTTAGTACGAGGGTTTGAGAACTGAACAACAACTTTGAAAATTAATAAAAAGAAAATGGGCTTGCAGAAGAACTCACCTTTGACGACATAACTGGACCAGAAAAGCTACCATTGAACACGACCATTACTAAACCAGAACCCTGCTAGCAAGGAGCCGAGTTTTTTAGCACAAAGAAAATTGGAAACACAATTTGTAGTAGAGAGAGATAACCTACATTACCGGAAGAAACAGTCGCGGATGGAAGGGTCCCATTGAGGCCGCGTCCTGAGCACAAGCAAATCCATACCCATTAAAAAATACTGTAAGAAGGCAAGTGGTAATGGAACTATAATATAAAGTCAAGGACCAGAGAGCAACCAGAAAGGAGTAATAATGAGCACCCAAAAACATAAGAAAACCTCGCACAGTTTGACTAGAGATTAGCAGAATCGAGCCAGCAAGGGCATGAACCAGAGGAAAAACAATATCAATGTACAACTAAAACTTACCAATGAAATCCACAGTTAATGTAGATAGAGATAGTTGCCGAACAGAGCCATACCCTTACTGAGTTGCAGAGCTCACAAAACAACAATGCAAGTGAAAAATGACCGGGAGAACCTAGCCCCAAGGGTTTAGCCAAACGCAGAATAGAAGCCCGAGGTCTGGACACTGTCCTCTCGGCGTACCAAAACATTAAAAACAACAATAAAGTTCCAACCTAAATATCCTCCCTAACACTGATTAGTGATATCATTACTCATAAATCATTGTAATCAATAGCTGCCTAATTAAGGTGTGATTAGCAACTAATTGTAAGCCAAACATTTGTCGTTAATTAACACCGGACAGACATTATTAAGGTTTGTACAACGTGTTGTGGGCTGGTCAGATCATAGTGGTATCATGGAAGGATTTTGAATTGGTTTGAGAAATGGAGGTAGAAAGATGAGCTCGTGGAAGAGGTGTTCGAAGGATAGTAGAGGAAGGATTGAGAGAGGAGATCAGGATCCTTACTACTTGTTTGGAGGCAGTTGAAGTAGGGAGAAGAAGGGATCCAGATATAGGAGATGATAGTGAAGAGGAAACTGTAGCGACAACAGATGGATCGGATGAAGAAGGACCGGAAATGAGATTGTTGAGGTCAGTTTTAATGGCAAGCAACAAACCCAAACCATAACTCCCAAATTATGATGGTAGTTTGTCCACAGAGATTCTGTTGGACTAGATCAGCGAGCTGGATAAGTATTTCGAGTGTGAAGAGGTTAGTAAAGACTATAGAGTTAAGTTCACTGCGACAAAGTTGAAGGGGCACGCAGCCCTATTGAACAAGTTGCCGATCAAGAAATGGTCAAGGATGGTGGCCAAGTTGAAAGGCAGATTTTTGCCTAAAGATTACCAGATTGCACTACACAGGCAAGTGTACAATCCGAAGCAGAAAGGGATGACAGTAAGGGAGTACACTGAAGAGTTTTATCGAGTGAACTTAGGGGTTTGTTATACAAGGGACACCCCGGAGAAAAAAACCAGGTATGTAAAGGGTTTAAGGTTAGAAATCTTAGATGAAATTAGTATTCTTTCTCCGAATAATATTGAAGAAGCATATCAGAGTGCTATGAAAGCTGAAGAGAAAATTACTAGAAAACAAAATGCCAGGAGAGGATGGGGAACCAGCAGAGGAAGAGGACAACATTATGGCAAAGGGAAAACTGCTAGCAATAATGAAGAAGGCAATAGTTCTAAGGCTTCTGGAACAACAGAAGGAGGTGAAAGCATGAGAGGTGGTAGGCCATATCAGTACGACAGGGGAAATGGCCTAGGCAGAGGAGTTGGTTATCAATGCTACAGGTGTCACAAGTGGGGATACAGATCGTTTGAATGCCCTAAGGCAGAACAAGCTGGACAGAGGGGTGCATATGTCGCACAACTAGAAGAAGTAGAGGCACCTCCCCATGAAGCAAAAAATGCTCCAGAAACAGGGGAAGCCCTAGTTTTGAACAAGGTGTTGCTGAAACCAACCAAAGAAATAGCTGAACAAACTCAACGGAAAGCTTTGTTTCGGACAGTTTGTAAGTCACATGGTAAGTGTTGTAAGCTGATTATTGACAATGGAAGTACAGATAACTTGGTGGCCATAGAGATGGTGGAAAAGTTTGGGTTGAAGTGGTTGAAACACCCCACCCCTTACAAAGTTTCATGGCTGCAAAAAGGCCATCAGTTGATGGTAGATGAACAATGCAAAGTGGAGTTTCATATCGGCAGATATAAGGATAAGGTCATTTGTGACATAATGCTGATGGATGTATGTCACAAACTGCTAGGCAGGCCATGTCAGTATGATAGGAAGGTGGTACATGATGGAAAGACAAACTGTTACAAGTTTGTTAAGGATGGGATCAAGCACACGCTTGCGCCTATCAAGGAGGAAGAAACAACAGGGACAAGTGAGACAAGAGTATTGTTAATGAGTGGGAAATAGTTTCTGAAACAAGTTGAGGACATGTTGAGGGCCCCGAAATCAGGTCGTCAACAAGGGGGATACCCACCCAGTCCGGAACCTGGTTGGCAGCTCCTTGCCCATTTGGAGTAGCGGGTCTGACTGGGGGTAATGGGACCAGTTTCCCAATGTGAAGGGTGTGCGTGTGTGTAGAGTTTGATGGTATTGATTTAAAGGTTTTTCTAAGCTAGTCCTAATTCTAACTGCTAAACTAACTCTATACTAATGTAATCTAATAAAGAAAAACAATACATCTAATCTACGCTAACCCGAGGTGTTTTCTTTTGTTATGCGATCTAGAAAGATTTCAAACAACAACTGGTAATAAAGATCATTCAGCTATTATCAGAATATAAATCAATAAAGATAAACCACTTTGCATAAGAAGTTAGGCAGAACAGTTGTGAACAGCATATCGCGTAATTAGTTATTCATATGTCAAGCATAAATAAATGACTCCACCGTACAGAAGTGCCAAATGGTAATAGATACATTCTTACAGTAGCATATAAAGAACTCAACTGCATATCACTTTAGGAATACTAGGAGAATTTAGTCAAGAGATAAAAGTACCATTTATGACTGACTTCACTAATAAACTTCAAGCAATAATGACTTATTTCTACTTGTTCTAATATCTGCTAAGAGTACAGAAGTGCAACATCAGTAACAGACATTAAAATGCAAACATAAATAAATCTCGATCCATCCATTCATCAAAAACCTCCTCCGAGGGTGTAGAAGTGCATGTTCTGAGGACAAGTTTTTTGACAGATTTCCGGACCCTTCTCTAAATGCCATGAGAAGGGTTAAATACTGCTAACTAATTAATCTTATTTACACGAATTTAGGGAAACGGCTTCAAATCACCGCCCTTTACTAAAAGCAAATTTATTTCTAAAACTTAAATCTAATTTCTGACCGTTTCTGTATATTCCCTTTAGTGTTGTAAACAGTGCAACGTTTGCCTGGGAAGAGTCGGCTGGCTGCCTTCTTCTTTCGCTCGGGAGATGAAAGTGGAAATAACAAGATCTGGAAACTCCTTCTGACAGACCAGAAGATATTTTCGAAAATCTTTCTCTAGCTGGGTGTATTCGCTGCGTATATACTTAGCACAACCCAGATTCTTCTCGAACTGATTTTGTTGTTGCTATTTTGGTTTCTGGTCGTGCGAATGACTGAGTGAGTTAGGAGCCGTGTTGTATGGGCAACTCCCTGTGTCGAGAATTTCTTCCGTTCTTTGTTCCAGGCTTTTCTGGAGCATCCTCCTTCTCTTGCGCTTCTTTCTCTGCTTTTTTTTTTTTTTCCGAGGAAAAAAGCACAACTTTTTATTATTACTGTAAAACGTTTTTGTACATATTGTTCAAAAGCCATGAAGTGGCTCAATAAGAACACATTCTGCTCAACCCATAGGGAGCTATTCTGCTGAGATATGTAAAAACTGATGGAGTCTTCCTCCCGGGAGGATGTAAAAACAGTATAACAACATGACATAAGTAATCCTGGGGTCACCTTCTCAGAAGGATAAACAACCCCAAATAAACCAAAAACTGTAAATGTCTGTCGTCCAGTGCTAATATAAAAAAAAAGTTTTAAATATAGTCTGATATCTATATGCTATAAGCTGGTACTGAAGTCTGTAAAGGAAAAAGTATATACAAAGACAAAAGCCGATATACAAAATCTGAGAAAAAAGCTGTCAAAAATGTAGATATTTACTGAGATCAAAGAGCCTGTGCATAAGGGGGCTGATCTGTTCTGAAAGACTGCCCCTGTCTGGTTTCTTCTATCGCCCAGCTGCCCGGATCCTGTTGTAGACCAGCCTTAGATAGCTGATCTGCCTCCTCATTCCTGTCCCTGTATATATGGCAAATTGAAAACCTGTTAAAATAAGACTTCAGATAAGAAATTTCTTCAACAATTGTTTTCAAAATCTGGTTTTGACAATTTGCATATCCATTGACCCAATTTATGACATTTTGTGAGTCTCCAAAAATCTGAATGGTGTTGATGTTTCTGTAATGAAGCCAGCATAAGAGGTATCTCAAGGCCGAGAGTTCAGCGAAGTTGTTTGTGCCAGTACCCAAACCAATAGAAGCTTTTAAAGAATGTTCCGGATTGATGTGGATATACAGTCCTGCTCCAGCTCTATTATTTTGGGAGGCCCCATCAAAATAGCCACACGGAATACCCTCCTGAATATTGATATGTTTTTGTTTTGTTTTGGAATTTTTGTCCTCGGGAGGAGGCAAAGCTGAATAAATGGCTGAGATATTAGTGGCTGTGACAGAGGAAGGTGTATCCTTATCATGAAACAGACTCTTGTTTCTAGCAAGCCAAACTCCCCAACAGAAAATAAGTGGCAGATTCCTCATATTCCCTTCGGATAGGATTTCCACCATTTCCTCCAAGCATCATCCAAAGGATCTTGCCCCCACTGAGATTTAACCTTAAGAAGAGCAGTGACCTCCTCCCAGATCTTCCTTGAGAGAACACAGGTGGTGAAGAGATGATTGGTGGTTTCCTCATCAGATTTACATAAGGGGCATCGCCCTGGCCCAAATAAAAACCTTTTCTGTAATGTTTCCCATGTTGGAACCTTCCATTTTAGTATGCCCCAAAGAAAGAGCCTAGACTTGGCAGGGCATTTTAATTTCCATATATCTTTTTCCCACCAATCCGAAACTCCCCAGCCTTTCTTTCCCATTAGAAAAGAATAACCATCTTTAGGAGAATACTCCCCAGAATTGCTATGTGCCCATAACAAGCAATCAGGTTCATCCTTAATCCTAATATTGGATCTTTGCAATTCTTTAATGAACCCCGCCCATTCATTCTTCCATCTAATGTTTAACCCAAGTTCTTCATCATCCTTCCAAGCCTGTCCCCAGATCGTGGACTAACCCACTTTTTCCACCTGATTTAGTGATGAAATACCTTTTGAATCAAGGTGTCGAAGAAGCCCTAGGGATAAGGCATAAGCTTCATTGCATCCTATCCAAGGGTCCCTACCAATCCTGACCTGTCTCCCATCTCCCACTTTCCAAGCTAATCCTTGCTCAATCACTGAAAAGGCTTCCACCGTGGCCTTCCAGACTACTGAAGAATTTTTTACCTTCTTGTTTTGACTCCGGATCTAATCTTCCAAAGGCATTGGGTCTATATACTTCCTTTTCACCACCCTGGTCCACAGATTTTCCATGGTTATTAGCCTCCACCCTGATTTTGCTGCTAATGAGATGCTGAACTCAGGGAGTCTTTTTATCCCCCATCCTCCCCATTCTTTAGGTCTGGCGACTTTGTCCCAAGCCACCCAAGGTAAACCCGATGAATCCTTGTTGCCTGCCCATAGGAATCTGCAACAAATTCTTCTAATTTTCTCCATTACTCCTTTGGGGATCCAAGTTAGGGCTGCCCAATACACTGGGATAGCTAATAGGACTGATTTAAGAAGGGTCAATCTACCAGCTCTGGACAGCCATCTAAAGCTCCAGTGAGATATTCGGGTTTCTATCTTTGCTATGAGCCAGTTCCAATCATCTTTTTTATAGGCATCAGGCTTTAGCCAAAAGCCCAGATATTTGAATGGAACTTCCAGAGGTTGACTAGGGAAAGGAAATAGTTCAGCCATTTGATTCCTTCTCCTTCTTTCAAAATCTGGCATACAAACTTGTGATTTCCCAGAATTAATCTGCATTCCTGTTGCTTTTAGAAATAGATCAAAGATACATTTTAACTCCTTTAATTCACTACCAGTACCATTAGTGAAAATCAAACTATCATCAACGAAAAGAAGGTGAGTGATGAAGATATTAATTGCAACCTCGATACCTTTTACCTTTCCCTCTCTTCTGGCTTTGTGAATCAGTCTACTGAGCCCTTCTGCCACAAGGAGGAACAGGAGGGGGGACAATGAGCACCCTTGTCTGAGGCCTCTCTGGCTGTTGAAGAAGGGGGAGGCTGCTCCGTTGACCAGAACTGCAAAGCTAACATTTGTGATGCACCCCATGATCCAACTGACGAAAGGATAGCTGAAGCCCACATGTGTTAGTAGCATCCTTAGATATAGCCAGCTGATTCTGTCATATGATTTGGAAAGGTCAATTTTAAGAATAGCTCCCTTATTTTTCTTCATTTTGATACTGTGGATAACCTCCTAGGCAACCCCAATGGCTTCATGGATCTGTCTGCCATCCAGGAACCCAAATTGTTCCATTGATATGTTTCTTGACAGGATTGGTGCTATTCTGAGTGCTATAACCTTCGAAATAATCTTGTAAATACAATTACATAAAGAGATAGGTCTAAAGTCTTCAAAATTGTCCGGCTCATCCTTCTTGGGAATAAGGGCGATAAAAGTTGAGTTATAGGGTCTGTAGACAACTCCTTTCAATCTGGATTCTTCAACTACATCAGTTATCTCTGTTCCAATCTGTTCAAAAAAATGGAGAAACAATTCTATGGTCCAGCCATCAGGGCCTGGGCTTTTGTCTTTGCCCATAAGCTTCATAGCTGTTTCAATCTCCTCCTTAGTGACCGGAACTGAGAGGTCTTCTGCTTCATCTTCCTCAATGAATCTAGGAAAACATTGCACAGTTTTGAAAACTTCTGCGATAGTAGCCTCTCCCGGATCTGCAAAGATCTTTTGAAAATGTCTTTTTCCTAAGCCAGAAAGCTCTGGAAAGGATCTGACTTCTCTCCCTTCTTCATCTTTAAGGTGCCAGATAGTATTTGAAGATTTCCTTCCTTTTGCATAATTATGGAAAAACCTAGTGTTCTCATCTCCAGATTTTAGCCAAATTGCCCTACTTTTAATCCTCCACTCTTCCTCCCTATCCAACAGAATTTTGTTTTGTTGTTTTTCCAATTGAAAGATTCTGTCCTTTGAAACCTGTGAGGAGTATCCATCTGTGTCCATACTCTCCAACTGCTTCAGCTCCTCCCTTATACTGATCAACTCCTCATTTTGTTTTAATTTTCTGTCTTTAGCCCAGGAAATTGTAGCTTTCTTCAATATTTTTAAATTCTCCATGAATAAAAAACATTTATCCTCTCCAGCATTAGGATCAGGGTGATCCCAAGTTTCTTTAAACAGGTTTCCATATGTGGGGTCTTGAAGCCAAGCAGGATTGAATTTAAAAGGAGCCAGTGGTTTGTGAGGGGGAATAGATATGTCTAAGAAAATTGGGAAATGATCTGAATTCCCTATTTCCTCCACCCACTGTCTGATCAGAGGAGCTTTAGAAGATAAAGACTCCGTTAAAAGAAAGTGGTCTATCCTTTTGGCAATCCGTCCTTCTCCTACTCTGCGATTTCTCCAAGTAGGCTTCAGCTTAATTGGGGAAGGATCAATTAGATTCTTCTCCATGATGAGGTTATAGAAAAAATCAGTAAGGGGGTCTTCTCTCGCAGAAGGGCCCCAAGCTTCAGCTCTACCCATAGAAAAGTTTAAGTCACCTCCCATGATCATCATCTGTGAATTCATAATGGTTTTTGTCATCAATTCTTCCCAGAAAGATTCCCTTTCTTGACATGGCCCATAGATATTTACAAGGGTGATGGGAAAAGAGAAGTCTGGGGATATAATCTCCATGCCCAATACATTTTTCATCCCCCAGCGGTTGATGGCTTTAACCCTCCCTTCTCTGTACCCAATTGTGATGCCCCCCGAGTGGCCAGAGGCATCCATAGCAGTGAAAACCCACCGTGGGAGTAGGGTTTTAAGCATAGGTTCAATCTCAGAAGCCTTCCCCAAAGTTTCTTGCAGAAAAATAACATCTAGTTTAGAATTAGTTATCCAATCTTTCAAGGCCAGTTTTTTCGGTTTACTTGCCAAACCTCTGCAATTCCAAGATGTCAAGATCATTTTATAACACCCTCTGGGGGAAGAACTGCTCTAAGAACCCCCGTGATCGAATGTTGTTTTCCATCTGCCACATCCAATTTGGCTTTAAGTTTTGCCTTTGACATATCTGATTTCCTTCCTCGTTTGTTTTTGGAACTGTTATGTAAATGTATTGGTCCCAAACCCCCTACAGACCCCCGATCCTCAAGGTTCCCTCCCGATGATCTCAGGTTATAAGGGCAAAGTGGTCGGGTTACAGGAAGGGAAAGAGGAGGCCATTTATCTTCACAATTTATA
This sequence comes from Pinus tabuliformis, assembly GCA_031772625.1. NCBI lineage: Eukaryota > Viridiplantae > Streptophyta > Pinopsida > Pinales > Pinaceae > Pinus > Pinus tabuliformis. The sequence goes on along the minus strand of CM062819.1, from coordinate 232,890,771 downwards.
TCCAATGACGGTAAAGCTTCGGCTATAGTTTCCACACTCGGACATGTCATTGTATGATCCATAATATCATCATTAAAATTAACTTGCTCTTGATTTGATAAAGAAGCAGTATTTACATTAACAGATTTTTGTTCAGGAGGAATAAGAGAAGGAATAGAAGTCCCGGCAGACATACCCTTTTCCGATTCGTTGTTTTGATCAGGATTTGCATTTTCTTCCTCAACGAGCCCTTCCACCGCTTCCGCTTCTGTATTGGTCTCCTCCGCAGCTACCTCCGGAATCATGTCATTTACCATAGCAGCCTCCTGAGATTGATATCCTTCGTTCGCTGTCTCCTTTACATTCTCCTCTGTCTCCATATTCCTTGGTACTTGTGTTTCCGGCACTTCGTGCTCCATCGGCCTCTGAACCTCTGCTTGTGCATTATCTCTATTAGCTGTAGTCCTTCGGAAATGTCGCCTTCTTCTCATCTGTGGGCAATCTTTTGCCAAGTGCCCATACTCATGGCACCAATGGCATCTGAATGGCAGGTACTCATAATCTAGTATCTGCTCGTATACATAGTCATCAAATTGTAGGTTGATTTTTTGTGCCAATCCTCCACTTGGGTTGAGCATTACAAGTATGCGAGCTATTGCCCTGTTCTTTGTTGTCAAAAATGTCATATCCACTTCCATATAAACCCCCAATCTGTTACCAATAGTTTTGAATACTTCCTCTGTCCATAGGAAAGAAGGTAATCCCGGAGCTCGCACCCAGACTGGAAACTCGTCCATTCGCTCCTTAATTGCATCAAAAAGAGGGGTCCATTTCTTTAGCAGAACTGGAATGTTCCCTATGTGCCAATTCCGCTGAAGTACCTAGTCTGCCGATTCTCTATCTTTGAATCGAAGCTTAAACCATCCCTTAGCAAGTACTAATGCTTCAAAATGTAGTGAGTTATCTGATACAAAGCATTTCTCCCCCCATTCTTGTAAAAAATCAGATGTGAGTTTCTTACCTCTGGCCCTGCCGACCAAGGTACAATCTGCTACAGCTAGGGCTTCTATCATGGACACCTCCATCCCAAGGATCAAATTGTCAGCAATCGCCTGGGATCCTATGGGTCTTTGCGTCTTTCTCTTCTCTCCTTTGTATCTACACTCTTCCTTCGGCGTTCTTATGCCCTTTCGACCCTCGTTCCTCGCAGGGGTTAGCTGTGCTGTGCCCAAAAGGGGATCTGTCTCCGGCTGAGCTGGGATCTGGCCCAAAGACCCCGATTCGTCATTCCCAGAGGGGAAGAAGTCTGACCCCTGCCCATCAGAGACTGCCAGCCCCCCTACAGTAGAAACCCCGGGATCCCTTGCTGCAATATCTCTGTGGTTTTGAGGATCTCTTGGAAGGGAAGCCCTCGAAAGTGTAGTAATACCTCTTTGAGCCCGAGAATGTACCTTACCAGCTGAAAGCCCTAAGTGGGAAATGTTTTCCAAACCCTTGTGGGCTATAAACCGCCCAAACAGAGATTTTCCTTTTGGGTCAGTAGACAGACCACCCACATTCGCTCCTCCCGGCACTATTGCTTTCGCGTCTGGTGTGGAGGCTCCCTCTGAACCAGAGATATGTACCCCATGACCCGACTCCTTCCCATGAGACAAAAACTGTTGATTTTCCACCTGTGATAACGCCTCCAGACTAGGAAGTTCAAAGGGGCCAAAATAATGTTCCACGTTGTGTTCAGTGACATCCTTCCCCCACATGGAGAGGAGGTCTTCTACCTCTGGGTCCAGGGCTAAAAACTCGGCGGGGTTTACCATGGTTGGACCCGTTCCAATGCAACCGACAGTCAATCGAGGTAACCTTCACGGTAAACTTGTTGTTGGAAACGGACAAACAGGCGAATGAAGGTAACAGTATAGAGTTTAACTTTCAAAACGGAAACATATGCCAAAACCTCGTGAAACCTCCACCTGCCAGTTAAACGAAGCTGCAAGGAAGTTCCCCGCGTCGGCAGCTGTGCAGGGCTTCTGACCTCGTTCACCTAACCGAGGCCTGTGCGCGGTTCCGCCCACTGCCCAGGGATCGAAACCCTGACCATCTCCCGCTTCTTTCTCTGCTTTACCAAGTCTGAGCTTCAGGATCTTTTGCAAACACGCTGCTTTTGTGCGCCTTCGACTCTTCGTCTTGGACAGTCTAATATCATCAGTGCCAGTTGGCTGATAGTTTGGAATCTGCGGTCATGCTGCATGCGGCATCCATTTGCGGAGGCATCTTCTCTCTGTTATCTGATTGGCGCTTTCCCCTTTTCCTTTGATGTTTCCTGCATATAGATTTATATCAGTTGCGTGTCTTATAGTCTACGCAAAGAAGAAGGAAAAATGAAAAGATTGACATGAAAGCGTTAAATTCTAATGAATGCATAATTCTGACATTCATCATGACTTGACTCTTCGGAAAATGCGATGCAATCATCTCTGGATACTCAAGCATGCGGTCATTAATTTCATTTAAGGTGCGCGCTCAAACTTGGATCTATCGTGTACATCGGAGAATTCTTGCGATGAGTCTTTTCATATCGCAGATCGCAGACATCGCAGATCGCAGATCGCATTCGATGTCTTACGCTTCTTAGTGCGACATTTGCGATGTGCGATGTCGCATATCTGCAATCGTCGTTTCTTGAAGATCTTCTTTTTAAGAGTGCTTGGAATGTATGCGACGCGATGAACTTCGCGTCGCTCTTTTGCAGTTTTGCTTTTCGCGCTTGGGGGATGCTTCAGTCTTTCCCTGCGATGCGATTTGAGCCTTAGGGAGAAAAATACAAAAATTTTAACAAAATATTTTTTGGATTTTTTGTTCAGGGTCCCCCCTTTGCTTGATGTTATAGCTAATATCAAACAAAGAGGGGGGGTTGTTGGTGACCACAACAATGGCGATTCACTGTGAAGAACCAGTTATCTCTGCTTGTTCTATTGCACTTTCACTTCCAAAACAGAAAAATTTTCGTATATCTAAATTTTGTTATGGACAGATAGAGTATTACCCCTTATCCTGTCAATGATGTTTCGTCACAACTTTTATTTCATTCCGATTGTTTGCTCCCTCTGGGTTATTTCTTGTATTCGCACCAGACATTACTCGGTTTTTTTTAAAGATAAAATAAGGTCTTCTCTGCGTACTGGCTTTGAAAATATGTTCATTTGTCGTAGGTAGAGCCTCTGCTGCCCGCAAGCATCCATAACCTCGACAGGGTTACCATGTTATCCAGCAATGATCCTTTTTCCTGCTTGAGGTTATTTACAACATTCCAGAGAAAAATCCCTTCGACCCTTTTTCTTTCTTTCTTAATTTTTTATTCTCTAAAGAACAATGTCTTGGTTTGGTGGCCAAATTATGACACAGTCATTCACTTGATTTACACTTTTGTTGAACAAGCTGACTCGTGATGAGACCCCTTGTCTTTTGATTGCAACAATCTTGAGTCATTGCCCTGTTTTGGTAGACAGTATTGGCAAATTCAGCAAGTTATATATCTGTGATCATGATAAGCCGGCTCGTGATGAGACCTCTTATTCTTTGAGATATGGTGTTTTCTTGGATTGTTTCTCTGGATGCTGCGATTTTCCTTAGCAGGGAGGAAGTCATTGTTTTTCCTTAAGAAAGCTCTGGACGACAATAATAGAGTTTAAAAACAACAGTTTTGCAGAGAATACTTATTTTATTATTGATGATACCTTTCATTGCGTTGGCGTAAAACAAATTTTTTCCAAAAGTTACTTTCATCCCAGATTTCTTTGAGGTTGAAACTAACATCATATTCAGGCTAAAGTTAACTCTATCTGTCAATAATAAAAGCCAGATTTTCGAAAAGTTTTGCTATTTATACAAGTGAAATCAAAATCTGATAGAGAAATGGTATGTTCCTTCATGAATACTATTTATGATCATTTACAACCAACCTTTATTTATAAGAAATGAAAAACTAAAATAAAACTAAAACTATCCTACAAAAATAGAGGAGTGACCTTCTATGGGAAATACATTTTGAGAATTTGTCCATTCACAGGCAGAGAATCTTTCCTGCCTGTTAAGTCCTGTAACACAAAGGTCGAGGGGCCTATGACTTCTACAATCTGAAAAGGACCAAGCCATAGCTTCTAGAATTTCGTATGTTTGCCCTTTTCTTCATGAGCCTTATCCCACTTCAAAACTAAATCTCCCATCTGAAAGTTTTTTCTGGTCATTATGTTCGAGTCAAAAGAGGATTTTATTAGCGCTTGGTGGTGAGCATGGGTTTTCCTAGCCTGTTCTCGTTGTTCTTCTAGCTTGATTATTTCCATTTATCTTAATTGTAAGGAGGAAGTAGATACTTCGTCAATGTATTGCACTAAGGACAAGGAGGGAATGACTAAGTGAGTAGGAAGAACTTCTTTTTTCCCGTAAACTAGATTGAAGGGAGAAGTGCCGATAGAGGCTTTAATTGTAATTTTGTCTGCCCATAAGGCGTTTACCAGCGCTTTGTGCCAATTCTTTTGGTTTTGGTCGACTGTCTTTTTAATAATCCTGATTAGGTTCTTATTTGTCGATTCAGCCAACCCATTACCTTGCGGATAGTAGTTGGCAGAATATTTCAGTTTGAACCCTCTTTTGAGCACGAACTCAGTCATGGTATTTCCAGAAAAATATGAAGCATTATCAAATATTAAGGCCGTTGGCAATCCAAACCTAGTGATAATAAACTGATCTATGAATTCAACAATGTTTTCAGAATTAGCTGTCTTGAGAGGAACCACCTCTACCCATTTAGTAAAATAGTCAGTTGCTGTGAGGATATACCTATGCTGTTTAGAGGAGTGAGGAACGATCTCACCTATTATGTCCAGGCCCCATTGACTGAACGGCTGCTCGATGTTAACTGGCTGCAGTGGCATGGATGACTTCTTTTGTTTTCCTGCAGCAGTCTGGGAGACCTGGCATTTCCTTACGTGATTGTACGAGTCTTTGAACAGCGTAGGCCAGTAATATCCTGCACGTAAGATTTTATGTGCGGTGGCTTCTCCAGCATAGTGTCCACCTTCTGGTCCATCGTGGAGTTCCTGCAAAACCTTTTCGGCTTCAGTTTTCTCAAGACATCTAAGAAGTATAGAATCATAATTTCTTTTAAACAAGACATCATTTACGAGCTGGTATTGTTTAGCCTTCAATCTCAGGGCTCTCTTCTTGGTGTGATCCAGGTGAAATGGAGCATACCGTTTTTAAGGAAATAAATGGTGTCAGCATATAATGATTCTGCATCGTTTAGGCTTACCTCATACGCGTGTACCTCTTCAGATGAGTTTTCAAGGATTTGCGATGCTCCAGCTAACATCTTGCAGAAGCCTTGACCTCTTACGATGTGTGCCGGCTTGATCTCCAGGTCGTATTCTTGTAAGGTGGTGATCCAAATCACTCTCTTTTCGCCCACATCTTTCTGTATCAGGAGGTTTCTTACCGCTGGAAACGGTACTATGACTTTGGTATGGGCCTTTAGCAAGAAAGGTCTGAAATATTTGATCGCTTTGAAAACGACGTAAGCCTGTTTCTCTACGTCCGAATAATTGAGTTCAACACCTTGTAAGTTTGAGCTAAAAAATGTGATTGGAGCTTCTACCTTTTCTTGATTCGCTTGAGTCAAAATTGCAGCATAAGAATTCTCTGAGGCAAACGTGTATAAGACAAAAGGTTCTAAAAAAATTGGGGTTGCTAAAGATGGAGCATTGATGATGGCTTGTTTGATTAAGTTAAATGCTTCGTGCTCATCTAGACCCCATTTAAAGTTTGAATTATTTTTTATCACTTTTTGTAAAGGAGAAATAATATGTGAAAAATCTGGGACAAACCTTTTCACAAAATTGATCTCTCCTAGGAAAGATTGCATGGTCTTTTTGTTATGGGGCATGGGTATCTCGGAAATTTCCTTGATTCTGTCAGGTTCAATGTGGATGCCTGATTTGGACACTATGAATCCTAGCGATTTCCCTTCACTTAACGCGAAAAAAGATTTCTTCGGGTTTAAGCGAGATCCCATACCTTAAACATCTTTGAAAGATTTGCTTCAAATCTTTGAGATGGTCGTTTCTGTTCTTGGAGTACACAGTTATGTCATCCAGGTAAATCACTACCGATTTATTGACTAAACCTTTAAATGCAATGTCCATGGCTCTTTGGAAAGTAGCGCCGGCGTTGCTCAGACCGAATGGCATCTTCCGATACGCGTAGGTACCCCATTTGGTTCAGAAGGTGGTTTTTAACTGATCATCTGGGTGTACTAGCACTTGATTATATCCTGAAAATCCGTCCAGGAAAGACATTAACTCTGAGCCTGCGACTGCCTGTAATATTTGTTCCATCGGTGGGAGGGGAAAATTGTCTTTCTGACAGGCTTTGTTGAGATTCCGCAAGTCGATGTAGATTCTAATATCTCCGTTTTTCTTCCTAACAGGTACCATATTGGATACCCATTTGGAATGTCTAATCGGGAAGATTATTTTGGCTCTCAACAACTTATTCAGCTCAGTTTTTATCTGATTTTCCAAGTTGGGGTGGACTTTTCTGAGCTTTTGTTGGACAGGTTTATCGTTGTCAATCATAGGGATAGTGTGTTGAATGATAGAAGTGTTGTAAGTTTTCAGCTCGTCGTAATTCCAGGCAAAAACGTTTTTGTACTATCGTAGAAGATGGATATATGCTGATTTCTCTTCGGTGGCTAGACCTTGGCCTAGATAACGTTTTGCGACTTCTCATCGGTTCCTAGGTTCACTGATTCGTAGTTCAGATTTGAACTATAGAGCTTGGCATTAGCTGACCTTTTGAACCGACTTTTTAAGTCATATAAGTCCTCTAGTTTGACCACCGATTTGGGTATAGCATTATCAGTGCTATTTTTTTGTACTTGGTGATCATGACAGTCTTCGTCAATTATCTGGTTTGAGTAGGATCCTTCAGAGGTGAGGAAACTTACGATGTCTGGGTCGTCGTTGAATACCCTCCAGTTGGTGATGTTGTCAGGGATGGACGGTTTAAAAATTAACTCTATCGAGAATCTATCTGGACTAAAGTCTTCGGAGGGAATGAGTCTGGAGGCTACGTTAGCTAACAGGTCTGCGCTTGCATTTTGGAGTCTCGGGACTGACGAAATATTGAATGCTATGAAATGTGCAGTGAGATCTTGTACTAAAGATTGATAGTGCTTCAAATGACTTGACAGGCAGTGTATGGTGTTACGTACCTGTTTGACGACGATCTCGGAATCTCCAAAGACTTGAAGATATTTGACGTTCAATCCGATTGCTTTGTATAGGCCTTGCACCAAGGCCTCGTATTCCGCCGTGTTGTTCGTGCAATCGAACTCGAGTCTGCATGTAAGCATAGTCTTATTTCCATCTGGGATAATTAGAACGCATCCTGTTCCTGCTCCCTCGTTGGAATTAGAGCCATCAAAATATAATTTCCAAAATAAAGATGTATTTACAAGGTTATCTAAAAAACTAACACATTTTGAATCATCAGTCTGGGAAAAGTTTTCTACTTGGGACAAAACTGAATTTTCCAAATAAGGTGATATGTGAGCATTGAAATTTCCGAGGAAAGAATCTACCGAGTAGTTGCCTATGATGTTGCTGTTGTATGCTATGGCTTCATTCTCTCCTTCCAAATCCGTCACTATGTATTTTTGGTGCAACTCTCGTTCAAACTTTATTTGATTTGGTTTCCCGTTGGAGGGTAACCACATGTGAGACCAGTCGGTTAAAAAGTATCCGTGAAGCTTCTCGGACCAGTCCCTGCTAAGAATCAAACCATAAAATTCAGGGATATCAGCCACTAGAATGTCGATAACTTGGCATACCTTGGGGTTAGACAACAGTCTTATGGTGACTTGGTTAAGTTCACCTATCACTTCGACTTGCGATCGATCAAGTTGAACTATGCGCACTGCGGATTTTTGCAGTTGAACATTCAGTTCGGCACATATTGACCTGGGTAAAATATTGGTTGAGGCACCAGAATCAACCAAGCAGTTGTGCACGTTTCTATTAAAGATTTCATAAGTGAGGAGGAAAGGAGGAGTATGAGATCTAGATCTTCCTCCAATCAAAGCGATGTCATTCGGATCGATTTTATTGATCGTGTTGACTGGAGGTCTTCCTATATGGTGGGAAGCTACAGCTGTAGGTAAAGGTATAGTAAGCACAGCATGTAACTCTTTCATCATGATTTTCTGTTGGTGTTTCAATTTGCTCAACTCGTACAGAGTGATATTAGCCCTAGTCTTTTTCATGTCATCGATGATGTTATACTCCATTTCATCCATCACTATCAGTGTTCTTGATGGAGGCGTTTGATCTGATTGGACTGGGCTAAATTGGGTCGCTTTAGCAGTTGTTTTCTTTGTTGCGACCTTTTCTTTTGCTGCAAGGCTTGCGCCCTTCTGTTTGGTGGTAGTTTGGGGAGGATCAAGTTGATTTTTGCTTCGCGTGCTAACCGAAAATGCTTCTTAATCTTCTTCTTGTGGGAGGATGAAATCCCACATTCCTTGCAGTTCCACCACTTCTTCATCGTCGGTCTGTGTTTCGATGGTGCTCTCTTCTTCTTCTTCTTCTTCTGATTCAACGTTTGAGACCACATTGGGTGGCTTCGTCTCCATGGGAGGATTTGTTTTAAAAATCCTAAAAGGCTTTCTTGGGGACGATTCTGCTACTTGCTTTCTTATGTCAATCATCTTATTAGACATGGCCTTTAACACCTTTTGTAATCCTTCCATATCGAAAGGATCTTTCGTTTGCTTCTTCTTGGTGTCTTCTTTGAAAGAGATTTTCTTAGATTTACGTTCTTCGATTGCAGATCTCTTTTCTAGGCTACTACGTGTTTTTTAACTGCTAACGCCTCAGTCAAATTTTCAACTAAGGTTGTATTGCTTGCCCTATCTACGAAGATGGCCAAGTTTGAAGGTAAGGCCGTGATGTACCATTCACATCTCACTTCCTCGCTGGGTTGGGAAGCAACGGGAATTTTGTTGAGGATCTTGTTGAACCGTAAGTTAAAATCTTTAATGGGTTCCCTAGCCTCAGCTTTGAGATTGGATAAATCGTTGATGAGTGTCATTGTCGATCTATCATCACCGAATTTGGTAAGAAATTGATTTTGAAAAATATCCCAGCTCGTGATAGATCCGGAGGGCAGCGAAAAATACCATGACCCGGTTGTCCCTTGCATTGTATAGGGAAAAAGTCGGACCACGACATCTTCGTTGGTAACTCCATTGAGATTAACAGAAAGCATGAAATTATTGATATGTTCTTCAGCTAGCATTCCTTTTTCTGGATTGAACTTCGGTAGCCATTTCTCAGGATGGGCGGGTATTGGACTTAGGGGTGGAGGCATTAAAACCGCCCCAGGATTGTTCCATGGAGACTGGGCCATCGCTGAGTTGCTAGTTAACAAAAGTGCAGAAGGTGATCTCTGATGTTGAGAAGATGGAGATATTATGATCTTCGATGATTGCGGAGGAAGGTTTGTGGAAGATGGATGGGTGATTTGAGGTGAAGATGTGGGTGGTTGACTTCACGGAGAGGGAGTTGAAATGGACGAAGTGGACGAAAGAGTCTCTCTGTTAGACTCTGGAAGTGCTTTCCTTGCTCTTTTCCTAGTGGGGAGAGGAATTTCAGTTGGCTGGATTCCAAACATTTCACTCTTCAATCTGGTCAGGGGATGAGCAGGATTGTACTGCGAAGTCACGCTGCCTTTAGATTTATCAGACCTCTGAGTAAAAATAGAGAATCCCTGGAGTTTATGGATCAAAGTTTGAATTTCAGGGGGATCAATGATAAGTTGGTCTGATGTAGTAGGGTGTGTAGCAGCGGTGGATGCCCGAGCGACCTCTAGTTCCGAGTTTAATCGTACCAGAGAAGTCGGGGAAATTGGTGAGGGTGATTTGCTCTCAGAATGGTATTTGGATTTTGAATTATGTGCCATTCATAGCTCAGGCCCTCCTTCTAGCGCCAGAAATGTTGAGGGCCCCGAAATTGGGTCGAAAAAAAGGGGGATACCCACCCGGTCCAGAACCTGGTTGGCGGCTCCTTGCCCGTTTGGAGTAGCGGGTCCGACTGGGGGTAATGGGACCAGTTTCCTAATGTGAAGGGTGTGCGTGTGTGTGTAGAGTTTGATGGTATTGATTTAAATGTTTTTCTAAGCTAGTCCTAATTCTAACTGCTAAACTAACTCTATACTAATGTAATCTAATGAAGAAAAACAATACATCTAATCTACGCTAACCCGGGGTGTTTTCTTTTGTTATGCGATCTAGAAAGATTTCAAACAACAGATGGTAATAAAGATCATTCAACTATTATCAGAATATAAATCAATAAAGATAAACCACTCTGCATAAGAAGTTAGGCAGAACAGTTGTGAACAACATATCGCATAATTAGTTATTCATATGTCAAGCATAAATAAATGACTCCACCGTACAGAAGTGCCAAATGGTAATACATACATTCATACAGTAACATATAAAGAACTCAGCTGCATATCACTTTAGGAATACTAGCAGAATTTAGTCAAGAGATAAAAGTACCATTTATGACTGACTTCACTAATAAACTTCAAGCAATAATGATTTATTTCTACTTGTTCTAATATCTGCTAAGAGTACAACAGTGCAACATCAGTAACAGACATTAAAATGCAAACATAAATAAATCTCGATCCATCCATTCATCAAAAACCTCCTCCGAGGGTGCAGAAGTGCATGTTCTGAGGACAAGTTTTTTGACAGATTTCCGGACCCTTCTCTAAATGCCATGAGAAGGGTTAAATACTTCTAACTAATTAATCTTATTTACACGAATTTAGGGAAACGGCTTCAAATCACCACCCTTTACTAAAAGAAAATTTATTTCTAAAACTTAAATCTAATTTCTGACCGTTTCTGTATATTCCCTTTAGTGCTGTAAACAGTGCAACGTTTGCCTGGGAAGAGTCGGCTAGCTGCCTTCTTCTTTAGCTCGGGAGATGAAAGTGGAAATAACAAGAGCTAGCAACTCCTTCTGACAGACCAGAAGATATTTTTGAAAATCTTTCTCTATCTGGGTGTATTCGCTGCGTATATACTTAGCACAACCTAGATTCTTCTGGAACTGATTTTGCTGTTGCTATTTTGGTTTCTGGTCGTGCGAATGACTGAGTGAGTTAGGAGCCGTGCTGTATGGGCAACTCCCTGTGTCGAGAATTTCTTCCGTTCTTTTTTCCATGCTTTTCTGGAGCGTCCTCCTTCTCTTGCGCTTCTTTCTCTGCTTTACCAAGTCTGAGCTGCAAGATATTTTGCAAACACGCTGCTTTTGTGCGCCTTTGACTCTTCGTCTTGGACAGTCTAATTTCATCAGTGCCGGTTGGCTGATAGTTTGGAATCCGCGGTCCTGCTACATGCGGCATCCATTTGCGGAGGCATATTCTATCTGTTATCTGATTGGCGCTTTCCCCTTTTCCTTTGATGTTTCCTGCATATAGATTTATATCAGTTGCGTGTCTTGCAGTCTACGCAAAGAAGAAGGAAAAATGAAAAGATTGAAATGAAAGCATTAAATTCTAATGAATGCATAATTCTGACATTCATCATGACTTGACTCTTCGGAAAATGCGATGCAATCATCTCTGGATACTCAAGCATGCCGTCATTAATTTCATTTAAGGTGCGCGCTCAAGCTTGGATCTATCGTGTACGTCGGAGAATTCTTGCGATGAGTCTTTTAATATCGCAGATCGCAGATCGCATTCGATGGCTTACGCTTCTGAGTGCGACGTTTGCGATGTGCGATGTCGCATATCGGCGATCGACGTTTCTTGAAGATCTTCTTTCTAAGAGTGCTTGGAATGTATGCGACGCGATGAACTTCGCATCGCTCTTTTGCAGTTTTGCTTTTCGCGCTTGGGGGATGCTTCAGTCTTTCCCTGCGATGCGATTTAAGCCTTAGGGAGAAAAATAAAACAATTTTAACAAAATATTTTTTGGATTTTTTGTTCAGGGTCCCCCCTTTGCTTGATGTTATAGCTAATATCAAACAAAGAGGGGGCGTTGTTGGTGACCACAACAGGACAACGAGGTGAGCTATGCTATTGTTAGAAGAGTGAAGACGGTGCTACTACACACAGAGGTGTTAAATTTTCCCACAGAAATTCAACAGATGTTGCAGGAGTTTACCGATATAGTGGTGGATGACTAGCTAGATAAACTGCCCCCCAAAAGAAGCATAAGTCATCATATTGACTTTATACCTGGAGCAAGTTTTCCAAATAAGGAAACATATCAGATGAGCCCCAAAGACAATGAGAAGATTAGAAAGCAGGTGCAAGAACTGCTAGACAAAGGGTTGATAAAGGAGAGATTGAGCCCTTGCGTAGTTCCAACGGTTCTCGTTCCCAAGAAAGGAGGATAATGGTGGATGTGCACAGACTTGAGGGCCATCAACAAGATCACCATGAGGTATATATTTCCATTTCCACGGATGGACGACATGATGGATTGCCTAAGCGGGGTAGCATATTTTTCTAAGATCGATTTAAAAAGTGGGTACCATCAGATTCGAATTTGAGAGGGGGCTGAGTGGAAGACAACCTTCAAGACTAACGAGGGACTGTATGAGTGGCTGGTTATGCCATTCAGACTGAGCAATGCGCCTAGTACCTTTATGCGGTTAATGATTGAAATGCTGAAAAGAATACATCGGGAAGTTTGTGATAATGTACCTGGACGACATATTAATTTTCAGCAAGATAAGAGAGGAACACTTTCGACACGTTTGAAAAGTGCTAGAAAAATTACAACATAATAAGCTGTTGATAAATCTGAAAAAGTGTACTTTTCTGCAAAAAGAGTTGATTTCTTTGGGCTTCGTAATAGCAGAAAATGAGCTGAAGATGGATTCAGAGAAGATTATAGTGATAGTCAATTGGCCATCCCCAAAAAGCTTATTTGAGGTATGTAGTTTTCATGGGCTGGCAAGTTTTTACGAGAAATTTATAAGAAATTTTAGTGAAATCTGTGCACCTATGTTGGACACATTCAAAAAGGCCAGTCAACCTTTTCCATGGACTGATGCAGCAGAGATAAGTTTTCAGCTACTAAAGAAGAAGATCACAGAGAGATCAATCCTGAGATTGCCAAATTTTAAAAAGCTTTTCCAGGTTTGCTGTGATGCAAGCGGTATGACTATTGGAGCTGTACTTAGCCATGAGGATAAACCTATTGCATTTTTCAGCGAGAAGTTGAATGAAAGAAAGTAGAAGTATTCATCCTATGACAAGGAATTCTATGCTGTCGTCCACGGCCTGAAGCAATGGAGACACTATTTGCTGGGAAATGAATTTGTTGTGTTCTTGGATAATTCTGCACTATAGTATGTGATGCAACAACACAAGCTGAATCATAAACATACCAAATGGGTGGAATATTTGCAGAGTTTCACCTTTGTGTTGAAACACATCAGTGGGCAGGCCAACAAGGTAGCGGATGCATTGAGTAGGAGGGCCTTACTATTGCAAGAGAGTACTATACAAGTGTTGGGTTTTGAGCACTTGAAAGATTTGTATCAGGCTGACACATATTTTAAGGAGGCCTACGAAGCATGTCAGAACCATTTGGTGAGAGATAATAGTCCATGGTTGGACTTTAACTTGCAAGAGTAACTGTTGTTTAGAGGAGGATAGCTATGCATTCCTAACTACTCAATGAGAGAGAATATTATTCGGGAGAAGCACAGTGGAGGTCTAGCCGGACATTTTGGCATAGACAAGACACTAGAGCAGCTCAGCCACTTTTACTTTTGGCCAAAAATGCAAATGGATGTCTAGCAATTTGTGACCAGATGTAAAGTGTTCCAGTTAGCAAAAGGTCACAGTCAAAACACGTGACTTTACACACCATTACCTGTTCCAAGTAGACCGTGGGACTCAATCATCTTGGCTTCATCTTGGGTCTACCAAGGATAGAGCGGGGTTATGACTCGGTGATGGTAGTAGTGGACAGGTTCTCGAAGATGGCGCATTTCATCCCTTGCAGGAAAACCAGCAATGCCACTCACGTGGCCCACTTGTTCTCTACAGAGATTGTTAGGCTACATGGTTTTCCTAAGTCTATTCTCTCTGACAAGGACATGAAGTTCATAGGGAACTTTTGCCGCACCCTGTGGAAGAAGATGGACACACAGTTGAGTTACAGCTCTTCTTATCACCCGCAGACCGACGGGCAAACAAAGGTAGTAAACAAGAGTCTAGGGAACCTGCTACGAAGCTTTATTGGTGAGAATTCGCGGATGTGGGATCGAGTACTTGCCCAAGCAGAGTTGGCTTATAACGACTCACCCAATCGAAGCACAGGTTGCAGTCCTTTTCAAATCTTGTATGACATGCACCCTGGCAGAGTGCATGAATTATGAGATCTGGGACAACAGGAGAGGTGAAGTGTAGATGGGGAAGATTTCACTAACGCAATGAATGATTTGCATGAGCAGGTGAAAATTAAATTGCAGGACAACAACAAAAAATATAAACGGAAAGCAGATTTGAAACGGAGGGAAGTGCAGTTTAATGTGGGAGATGAAGTCCTCACGCATCTGTGCAAGGAACGCTTTCCTAGAGGTGCATACAACAAGCTAAAGTATAAGAAGATAGGTCCCTGTAAAGTTCTCCGGAAATTTTCAGCGAATGCCTACGAAATACAAATGCCACTAGGGATAGGCATTTTTCCCATATTTAATGTAGCAGACCTGTTTCCATACACTGTTGGTTCAAAGGAAGATAGTACCACATGGCTTACACATAACACCCAGGATGGAAGTGAAACTTGGATGAGACAAATGCCTTACTGTTGTGGGGAAAAATGCCTATGCAGGACAATCCTATCCACCTAAGGTGTGACAGTGCCTTAGCAACAAACAGAGACAGCTATTCTAGTATTCTTTCTTTATGAATTAAGAATGAAGAGAGATGGATGGGCTAACCGGTGTCTTCCGTTTGTCCCTCGATCCGGTTTCTCTTCTCTTTGGGAGTTCACAACTACTTGCCTTCTCGCTCGCCCAGCTTCAACAGGTCTCTGCAAGATCACAAGAGAAGAACACTACACAAAGACATAGATTCATAATCATAACTAGTTCAGGATTAGAAGTAAACTAAACACACTAATGCAATCATACATCAAAGATACATCAGTATATAGGAGAAACCAAGATAGCTTTATTGATGAATAAAAAGGTTCAGGAAGAGATACAACCCAGAGGGATCCAATCCAGCGTCTCCTTCCCAGCAAAATGGAATTCCTATCTTCACCTCCCTTCAAAGCATTAAGCACCCAATGATTCCAATCTCAAACCAACAACAATTCTTTGCAATAACAAAATTCCAGCCTCTAGATCTCATGGAGGAGAGATCCATATATAGATATTTTGGAGAGAGGATGAGTCAGCTTGAGATCTGACTAGTGTCCTCTCCCTCTGTCAGTTCTTGATACCACTTGGAGGTTCTTGCTTCCACTTGGAGATTTGGAACCTCTTACTCATCACCAGTCGAATTCCCTGAGGCAAGTGTCATTTTGGAAGCTTCCTGGGCATTGGCACCTTGAGGAATGAGCCTGCCACATGTCCACTCTCGCTCAGCGCAGGTAGCCAGTGTTGGCTTTGACATTCAGTGCAGATAGCCAGTGTTGCAGTTGACATTCAGCGCAGATGGTTAGTGGAGCCATTGACATGATCCTGATTTGACTTGTTTTTGAGCAGTTTTTGGTGGAGAACTTCTGTGAATTGCTGTGGTTTGTTAGCCTTGTTCCTCTAGGGGTAGGAACAACATGTTTAGGGACTTTGGATCCCTTAGATTATGGACATTTCATGCTCAATGCTGTAAGGCACACAAATGTCTATAACAGTTGCCCCCTAAAGTATGAGGCCGTTTATCGGGTGAAATGCTTTATCCAGGAGGGTCCGAAGTTCATCCATTTGCTGGGAGGAGACCTGTAATAAGATACAATACAATACATTATTTTTCATACTGCTTTCATGATCTAGCTGAGGCGGGCATTCCCATGCTCAGCTTTATAAATTCATTTTTGTACATAGAACAGACAACCGTCTGATGATAGACTGATAATTTTGGTAAAATTATCATCCTTTGAGTAGGATGATCATCTGCTGCAATGATGTACATGTCAAATGTCTTTATCTTTCCTGAATATATATCGCAGCCCGGATGGATGAAACTATATCCGGGGTCTTCAAACTCGTTCGATCTTCACTCTAAGTACAAGTCGATCCATGTGAGAATTGTTCTGAAGTCGAACATGGAAAGACATCGCTTGATTACGGGTCAATGAGGTAAACCGTTAACAAGCGCGAGAGGAATCACCGATAATGATAATGACCCTCAAGGTACTGCAGTACAATTCACGTGGTGTGAATAAAGGACTTGGCATCGAACACCACGCAAAATCTTCTGGTCGAAGGTCATTGATGTATACTTGTCACCGGAAGTGAGAAACTTGCCATTGAGGCATGCAAGCTTCAAAGTACTGAAGGGGTTGTTCCTAGATCAACTTCTTGGATAATGAACTGATGTCGGCAAGAAGTGATCCATCAAAGGAGGGCCTTAATGTATCCCACATCAGTGACACGTAACGAAGCTAATGATTTTGATGGAGGTGAAAACAATCTGTGACATATGATTCAGGGTGGCGGTCATGAATGGATGAAGGATAATGTATGGCAGTGGATGGGACCCAGTTGACTCTTTCTGAACGACTTCTCTTGAACATATGGCGACACCGATGCGATGGATCGGTAGCATTACCCCAATTATGGATGGTATGGCGAGACCATGGTGATGTGACCGGTGAATGAAACAACCCAACCCGATTGTGGTACGGAGGAAAATTGTCATGTTCAAGAGTGACTTGCTACCATCAAAGTTTTCTTGAGTTTCTCCCAATTTTTCCCCAGTCATTGCTGACCAGTACCTCTTTATTTTTGTCAAGCTTGAGGAGGATAACATATGCTTGTTCTATAACCTGCCCTTCGGGCAAGCCTATCGCTATGTTTTAACGAGCCTAGCGATAGTGAAACTCGTTCTCGTCTAAAGACAAGTTTGTCATCATTTGGTGATTTTAACGAGTCTAACGACAAAGATAACTCGGCCTTTTCATTTTTAGAGAGTCTGAAAAGGTACATAAAGTTAACTCCGAAAGTCCTTTTTCGTCATCTAATCCCTTTAGTTCGAAAAAGTATAAAACAATACAGAAGGGATGAGTTTTCGATAGTTTTAACGAGCCGAAGAAACAAGCGCTTGATCTT
Source organism: Pinus tabuliformis (assembly GCA_031772625.1). NCBI lineage: Eukaryota > Viridiplantae > Streptophyta > Pinopsida > Pinales > Pinaceae > Pinus > Pinus tabuliformis. Next base: position 232,873,426 of record CM062819.1, on the reverse strand, counting down.
TTTGTGCAATAATCCCTCAGGTCCAAAAAGATTAAAATCTAGAGGAGGGATAGCACTTCCGGTCGCTTTAACGAGCTGGAAGGCCAAAACTCGGCAATCTTTTCATATTTTACGAGTCAGATGAAAAGAGCTTAAAGAAGACTCGTCTTTTGAGGAACGAGTGATAAACAGGGTTAGCAGCTGATTCCAGGTACAGGTTGGAATTTTCCAATCACGACAGTGTCACAAGGATGGCTAGGTGAAATCACTCTTCGCAGCTGTTCCTGAAAATGGGTAAACAATCATATGGAGGTGAACGATCGGCCAAAAGAAAAGTGGAGGTGATGGTGCAAACACGACCAAGGCTTTAATGGCTGATAAAGTTACATACACAATGGTTATTTACCGGAATAGGTTCATTTTTTAACGAGCTTGAACACGGAAAAACATTGCTCAAACTTATGTTTATTTTTTAACGAGCATGAACTATGCGCTAAAACTACTCGGATCTTGCGTTTATTTTTTAACGAGCATGAACTTTATGCTAAAACTGCTCGTTTATACTAGTCATATGATAAGAGTGTCTCATTGAAGATGTTATTTTTTAGGGAGCTTAGATCTTACGTAAGCTTTGCTCCGGATCCTTTCGTTATGCAAGTTCGGAAACGACTAATCCTACGAGTTTAAAGGGTTAGAGGTCCTAAAAATTTAAAAAATAAATAGCCGCCCCTTGCTAGCAGTCCAAAAGGTTTGCATGCCCCCAGGCATAAAGTACGATTTCAAGGTTACCTCTACTTCACCTCCGCCAAAACATTTGTCTTGCCGAGAGAGGCCTACCTCTTTCAGGTTACCCAAAGATTGTCTCGTTAATATTTCAAACAAAACACTTCCTCAGCAATGTCTACCGAAATAAACAAAGGTGATTGACGATGCCCGCCATCTCACATAACTTTGACAAAAGAATCTTATTCTAGAACAACCCCTCTTCCAATCATAGACGGGGTATGGACTAATCATATTCTCCCGCGGAAACCTACTCTATACCCAAAGTTTCCCTGCCGAAGCAGACCAGGACGCATGCCCCCTGGGTTCCAGTCACATCCTCCCAGATTACTCGCGCTCATCAGGAGGACGGACCGTGGGTTGAGACACTTCTTGCGTGAATATACCATTTAGGGATGGTTCATGACTATTTGTGATGCGTGATCCGGGGAATGAAAGTTGGTCCACGAGCTTGACCATTCTTCCTTCATGCGGAAAACACATTACTCTAAAGAGTGATGAGACGATGGCTCTCATGCAATATATATAGTCTCGTCCAAGGAGTAGGTTATAATCCAAGGGTCCTTGAACGACCATCACGTTCATTTGAACGGTCTTCCCTTTCAATGTGATTGGCACATTGGGGAGGATCCCTAAAGGGTGACTGGTTCCTTTATCAAAGCCTGACAGATTTCTTATTTCAGGCAAAAGCACAGGTGAACCAAGTGCTTTCCAAGCAATAGAGGAAAGGATACTCACAGATGCCCCTTCATCAATGATAGTGCCAGCCATTACCATTCTGTATATTTGGACAATAATTCTGAATGGTATACTGGCTGGCAACCGGGGTCTGCCTAGTTGGTTCCAGTCGAACGAGACAACTAGGTTGCTTGGTGGTGGGACCGAATAGGCGGTCGGATATCTCTCTGACGAACTTCCTTCCTGCGATAAAGGAATGGTGGCATTGCCCCCTTGTTCATCAGAGTCAGTGTTGATGAAGAGAATTTGGACGGTGTCGTCTTTATTCTCCTCTGTGATGGTATCATTCGAAGATAGAGCCTCTGAAGGCAAAACCCGGTCAACTGCCGTTTCAACCTTTAGACTTTCGTCAAGTATGGAATCAGACGGTTCATCTTCAATGACAGGTGCTTCGGCTGACCACCTGGGCGGGTCAGCCGGGTTCTCAACTAGCGAGGGACTTGGCAAGAGTTTTTGATATCCAGGAGGAAGTTGCGCTCGTAAAATTGGGCGATCTTCCAGAACTCTTTTTGCCTCATCTAAGAAGGGACAACGATGGATGGCGTGATCGCCTTCACACAGTTTGCAGGGAAATTTAGCTTTCCCTCTCTGTCCTGGGGCTTCACTCCCACTAGTTGACGGTGAGCAGTCAACATGGCTATCAGAGGTCGATGCTATCGAATTGTGCAAACGGGGGGACCAGTCCCTTAGTATCCGAGGGATCCAGGGACAATCTCTGTGGAAGTGGTCTCCCTTGCATATGACACATGGCGATTTAGGCTTAGTGAGTGTTGTGTGTGGATTTTTGTCAGATGACACTTGTTTGCCCCCAGTCGCCTTAGGCTCCTTTTTCTTCTTCTCCTTCTTCTCCTTAGGAACTCGTTTTTTTGTTCTACCAGTTCCATCAAGCGAAGAGGAAGGAGGGGAGGAAGATGAAGTGGAAGGCTGGTGAGAAACTCTTGTCTGATCTGACTGTTGACTCGACTGTTCAGGAATCGTGGTGTTCTAAACGACATTGGTTGAAAAGAGCCAGACTGGTAGGCCAATTGTCAGTCCTGGAAGCAACAATGTGGCCATGTGGGGCGCACCAACATCTCCCCAAGAGGAGGAGGGACTAGGAATTCCACCAAGGGGAATTCCTTGGTTGGTGTGCTCCATCTTTTCAACCTAAAGATCAACGCGGGAATAAAGGGTGATTGTTCCGTTTAAAATAAATTGTTAACGACGCTTTAAACACAACTTGCTCTTTCACTTTTAAAGAGTCGAGAAAAAGCTAAAGATGACTCTAGTCTCCTTCAATGTTTTAACGAGCCCGAAGTGACAAATGCTCGAATGGAATTTTTCTGTTATAGAGTCTGAAAAAGGCCAAAAGAAACTGTTCTCGAGTTCTAGGCAGAGGGTGTGCCAAACTTTTCGCAAAACCGCAGAATACTTTTTAAGGTACGGGCGGTCAATCTTCTTGAATGCTGTGTAAAGTGCATTGCGATCAGTAGGGCGGCCGACACGGCTTCCTAAGGATAAAGGTTAAATTCCTATAGGGGTCTACCAATATATACACGACGGTACGTGGGAGCACAATCTGTACTGGCGCTATCATCCCTCAGGAGGAATCACCCACCTTCCACGAGATCGACAGTCACCAGGCTTAACAATGCCGGAACACGTCTCTAGCCTAGACCTCTATGTTGTGCGTTATGTTGCAAAGCGTTTTTAGGTTCATTCAGTTTATTTTAAGTTGATCTTTTTAGAAGTTTGCCTTTCTGGATCACCACGAGATGTATGGTACAATTCCTAAATGCAGTCTAAGATGATAAGCAAGCTTTATTATCTTTTCAACTTTGAAAATCCTAGCTACTAAGGGAAAAGAAAGACACCATCTTTTCTCAAAGAGAAATCAGCACACTCTAATGCACTCTTCCTAAATCAAGCATGCAAACTTATCAAAATGCAAATGCACAATGCAAGTGTTTGTTTTCCACTTTCTTAGTATTGATGCCTACAAAGAAAGCTTTTTTTACAACTTTGAATTTGCTTTTAAATGACAAGTACAAACAAGTTTACTTTTTCGAAATCAACAAGGGTAGAAGAGATTACAACACTTTGCGAATTTCGAAATGAATACTTGTTTCGACACTTAAAAGAGACAAACTCAAACCAATAAGCAAAAGCAAATGCATAATCAACTGTAAACAACCAATGAACTCTCTCCTAAGATCACAATCAACAGATCTGAATCAAGGGCTACAGGATGATTATTTCGCTCATGCAAAGGAAAACTGTATATGACGCCACAAACACATAAAAACACTCAGATTATTTTTGTACAAAAGGAGGCGGAATTTAAGCAGAGAAAAGGAGTTATCAGACTGGTACCTATGCTGGTTACAGGCTGCAAAAACAGAGATCAAAACAGGGCAACAGAGAGCAGAGAACCCCAGCTGCTCAAGGCAAAACTTGTTCAGCGCAACCTCAACACTGTGGTTTTGACATTCAGCGCAGGTAGCCTTCACGGGACCTGCGTTGTAATGCAGACTGCCTTCACAGCGGTTGCGCTGAAGGAGAAACTCTCGTTTCTCACTGGGTTCTGGGTCACAGATTGCTCAATAATCAACGGTTTCAGGCCAAATCAAAAACACAAGCAAGGTACAATCAAAGGGATGCTTTGAGAGGGTACTAAGATCTATCACAAAGGATCATCAAATCATTTGTGAGTCCATTGTTCAGATCATAGACAAAATCCAGTGAAGGATCAAGGCAGCAACTGTCTACTTTGCAACTGAGAATAACAGAAGCAGATCGATTGTTGCTGTTGAGTCTATGAAGCAAACAATGATAGAGACACAAATAAAATGACTAAAACAAATCTTCCCCAGCGAGTCGCCAATTTGTTGTGGGGAAAAATGCCTATGCAGGACGATCCTATCCACCTAAGGTGTGACAGTGCCTTAGCAACAAACAGAGACAACTATTCTAGTATTCTTCCTTTATGAATTAAGAATGAAGAGAGATGGATGGGCTAACCGGTCTCTTCCGTTTGTCCCTCGATCCGGTTTCTCTTCTCTTTGGGAGTTCACAGCTACTTGCCTTCTCGCTCGCCCAGCTTCAACAGGTCTCTGCAAGATCACAAGAGAAGAACACTACACAAAGACATAGATTCATAATCATAACTAGTTCAGGATTAGAAGTAAACTACAAATACGAATGCAATCATACATCAAAGATACATCAGTATATAGGAGAAACCAAGATAGCTTTATTGATAAATAACAAGGTTTAGGAAGAGATACAACCCAGAGGGCTCCAATCCATCATCTCCTTCCCAGCAAAATGGAATTCTTATCTTCACCTCCCTTCAAAGCATTAAGCACCCAATGATTCCAATCTCAAACCAACAACAATTCTTTGCAATAACAAAATTCCAGCCTCTAGATCTCATGGAGGAGAGATCCATATATAGATTTTTTGGAGAGAGGATGAGTCAGCTTGAGATCTAACTAGTGTCCTCTCCCTCTGTCAGTTCTTGATTCCACTTGGAGGTTCTTGCTTCCACTTGGAGATTTGGAACCTCTTACTCATCACCGGTCGACTCCTTGAGGCAAGTGTCATTTTGGAAGCTTCCTGGGCATTGAAACCTTGAGGAATGAGCCTGCCACATGTTCACTCTCGCTCAGCACAGGTAGCCAGTGTTGGCTTTGACATTCAGCGCAGGTAGCCAGTGTTGCAGTTGACATTCAGCGTAGATGGTCAGTGGAGCCATTGACCTGATCCTGATTTGACTTGTTTTTGAGCATTTTTTGGTGGAGAACTTCTGTGAATTGTTGTGGTTTGTTAGCCTTGTTCCTCTAGGGGTAAGAACAACATGTTTAGGGACTTTGTATCCCTTAGATTATGGACATTTCATGCTGTAAGGCAAAAAAATGTCTATAACACTTACGTTCAGCCTCCCGAGATTGAGAGGATCTTCGACACTCAGGTGGCTAAGCGAAATCGGCGGAAGGAGTATCTGTAATACCTAGTCAAGTGGAAGAACTATCCTATTGAGGACAGTTCATGGCTTGACGTCAGGCAGATAGAGCAGATAGGTCATTCGGTCGAGAAGCTCATGGACCGGAGTCATGAATTTTTCTTACCCTGGTAGCCTGATGCATGAGCATCCAGCTAGGGGTGCCATGACCAGGTGTTGGTCTCAGCTGAGGAGGAGAGGTCATCAACAATTTGAATTTCATTTGAGTTTGTTAATTAAGGACAATATTAGGAGTTTGTTTTATGTTTTGTCTTTGTCTATTAAAGAGTAGTTAGGGACAATACAGTTAGGTAGAAACAGTTACAGACATTTGGTTGTTCAGTCTTTTGCGAAATTTAATTTTCTATTTGTTTTACTTTAGATAAAAAAATAACAAAATAACAGGAAAGAAAATATTGTCATTGTATGTTACAGAACACAAAGATCAAATAGCAAGATAGTTAATAACTGCATAACCAAACAAGCAACTGCCAACAATTTGCTAACTGTATTGTAAGGAATTATAAAACAATTGTACACAGCATGGACGGGGTTCGTTCTTTCTAAAACATAGAATAATAATACAAACAGAGACATTTTTCTTCACATTATATTTTTCCTGAATCCATTTGAATTGATACTTTATCTCCTATAATATATTATTTTTCATGCAATGTAAAAACAGACAGATTGTCAAATTCCTTCCTGAACAGAAGTGTGTTCCCAAATACAGAGTCAGGCAGAAGCATAAGTAAAGTCGAGACACAAACTTATGAATTGAAGACAAGCACATAGACATGTGCACGCTAAAGAAGCTATAGAGCCGCGAACCTACAGTAAAGCATTACCAACAATACGGTTCCAGCATGGAACATAAACAAGAGGTAACTCTGTACACAAATATACCAAACCTTTTTCATTAATATTTCACAAATATTATTACAGTCCACATTGTGGAATCAAACCCATGAATACAAGCCTACAACCAATAGTTATGAGGGCATAGAAATCCTCTTCAGGAACATAGCATAGGACAAGGGTTAGGGTTTCAAATCCTTAACAAAGTTCTATATAGCCTACGGCCAAAGCCACACTATACAATCAATGAACCAAGAAGCTAGATTTGTTCACATATCAAATGCATTGCAAACGAACAAGCCGAGAAAAATAATAACACAACCAGAAACCATTTGACAGACAGAGTCATCAAGGAAAGATCCTACTGGGTCTATCCAAAGAAGGGTCTGAGGGTTACACTCACTGGAGACCAAGAACCTGCAAGAGAAACACGACCACGTGTTAGTACAAGGGTTTGAGAACCGAAAAACAATTGTGGAAATTAATAAAAAGAAAATGGGCTTGTAGAAGAACTCACCCTTCAACGGCATAACTAGACCAGAAAAGCTACCATTGATGTGGCCATTACTAAACCAGAACCCTGCTAGCAAGGAGCCGAGTTCGTTACCACAAAGAAAAGTTGGAAACACAATTTGTAGCAGAGAGAGGTAACCTACCTTGCCGGAAGAAACAGTCGTGGATGGAAGGGTCTCGCTGAGTCCGTGTCCTGAGCACAAGAAAATGCATACCCATTAACAAATATTGTAAGCAGACAAGTGGCAATGGAACTGTAATGTAAAGTCAAGGATCAGAGAGCAACCAGAAAGAAGCAGTAACAATGAGCACCCAAAAACATAAGAAAACCTCGCATAGTTCGACCAGAGATTAGCGGAATCGAGCTAGCAAGGGCATGAACTAGAGGAAAAGCAACATCAATGTACAACTGAAACTTACCAACGAAATCCACATTTAACGCAGACAGAGATAGTTGATGAATAGAGCCATACTCTTATTGAGTTGCAGAGCTCACAAAACAATAGTGCAAGTGAAAAATGATCGGGAGAACCTAGCCCCAAGTGTTTAGCCAAATGCGGAACAGAAGCCTGAGGTCTGGACACTTGTCCTCTCGGCGTACCAAAACATTAAAAACAAAAATAAAGTTCCAACCTAAATATTCGCCCTAACAGTGATTAGTGATATCATTACTCATAAATCATTGTAATCAACAGCTGCCCAATTAAAGTGTGATTAGCAACTAATTGTAAGCCAAACATTTGTCATTAATTAACACCGAATGGACATTATTAAGGTTTGTATAGTGTGTTGTGGGCTGGTCCCATCAATTTCAAATTAAGGTTTGACCTTATAAGGTCATTAAAATAACATATTTAATTAAATTAAAGTTTGGTTGAATCTAATGGAATTGATTAAATTAAGGTTTGGTTGAATCTAATGGAGGTAAATTCCATGTCAAAGATTAATTAATAATAAAATAATAATAACAAAATAATTAATTAATAATAAAATAATAATAAAAAATGTAAAAAATTAATTAATAATAATATAAAAATTAAAAGAAATTAATAATATAAAAAAAAATAGTGAGAAACGCAAAAATTTATTATTTCTAATTAATATAAAAATTAAAAAATTAGTTAGGAACACAAAATTTCAAACAGGTGTATTTTTTTATCTCTTTCAAGGGATCCAAAATCGACAAATTTTATATCGTTGGAAAGGTCTTGATGAGGTAGAGGTGATGGAAATATCAGAAATGACAAAATAAGAAAACCAAAAATCACTAAAAATAGGAATCCAAATGCAAAGCAAGGTGATGTTTCAAAATTTTATACAAGGGACCCTTTATTTTTCTAAAAAATAAAAGGGGGTTGTTGGGGAAACAATAAATTGCAACACACTAGAATGAAACAATTATCTTTGATTAAAATTTTTAAGATTTTCTCATTTAACTTTTTGATTTTGATCCAACGTTTTAACTTATCATTTTTAAGGGTACAATTCTTAATATCTAAAAATAATAGTTATTCATTCAATGATACTCATTACTTATCATAACAGGTCAAAATATCATAAAGATGGAGTTCATTAGTTATACTAACACAATTTTTCTAATCAATTATGAATTTTAATTCAAACCATATCTTTGCACGCAATTTTTCTTCGCTTGTCTTTAAAAATTTCATTGCTTCACTATTTGTGAGCATGTATATCCCCTTTAGTTTGAATCACAAACATTGACCCATTGTCAATGAGCATCCATAGCCCCGACGGATTTGTACATTCTTATTTAAATATTGTAGACTTCCTTATTTATAAATTTCACCCTTCGGATTTGATTTTCCATATGCAATAGGGTGACAAAAGCGGGGTATTAGAGAGTTGCTTTGATTGACATAAAATGATGGTGAATAAAGACTAAGTCTACTGTTCTTTCCCATTTTCAATTATTACTAATTTGATTTTTAATGTCATGAAATGGATAGTTCTCTTTATAACAATGTTAGATAAACATTTTCTTTTTGAATGAACATTATATTAATATTAGATAAGAAAGAATTTATTCCATAACTAAAAAGCTACTTATTTTTGGGGTAAATTAAACAAGAAAGTCATTTTTAAATGCAATACTAGTATGTTAACCAAATGAACAAAAAATCACACCAAAACCAAAGCAAAATAAAATGAAAAACAAATAAAAATGAAAGCAAATATTTAAAAATGAGAATTAAAAAACATAATCAAATCAATAACTTAACCGAATAGAATGTATACAACAATTTACTAATATTAATGACTACGTAAGTTGGGAAAAAAACTTGGAAGTGAAAAGAAAAGAAAACGACAAAATTTATTTAATGAAAAACAATCTAAAATTTAATCAATGAAAATAACAAAACCCCAATAAAGAAAATTTGAAGACAAATATCACAACCTATCACAATTCAAAATAGAAAAGGGAAATTGGATTACAAGGGATACATTAAATTGAAAGTTTAAACTCTTTTCCCTAATAAATCCTTTAATTACTGCATTTCCTTTAAATTAAGATTGAGATAGATAAAAGTTATTTCACCAATATATTGGATGTCAAGATATTCATGGCTTTTATTGAAATAGAGAAAAACAAATACATCTAAAATAAAAATTAAATCTATCCTAAAAAAATATTCAAACTAAATTCACAATCATGATATTAATGTTAAAATCTTCATCAATCTAGTTTCATCAATGATTTCTTAAAATGATTCTTGCTTCATAATCATGGAAATTGGTCTAACTAAACATTCCATAACTAAGTCCTTATAATTCTTAATGGATAAGGACCTAAATAGAAATATTCGATGAATGTAATGATGAGCAAGATGATAATTAACTAAGGGATATGAAAAGCTAAAGTAAACTTCCCCGAAAGAATCTTGATTATGTTTCATCTTTAGCTTGATATGTATTTCTAAAAAATGCCATTTGTTTCACTTCATCTTTCCCATTTGTAAACCACTAATATTTAGCTCCTCATTAGAATATTCAGTACAATTATTTGTGCATGAGAATCATAAACATATCAACATAAAAAAATATTAATGGCTATTGTAAATCAAGGTAGGATGAGTTTTTTTTACTAAAAAGAAATATCGTTTCCTACATCTAGGAAATATATTTGCATCATTAATCCTACTGAAATAAATTATATTTTCTTCTAAACAAGACGGAAAGAGTTGAAGAAAATGCCCTTTCCCAAGATCCTCAAGCTCAGTGTGGTAAAGTATTCCTACCATACATTCAAGGAGTTACAAAAAAGATTGCAAAGATTTTGGGAAATAAATATATATTCACTCAGTTTACAACATCAGGAACGATAAGACAAAGAATGTGGCCTGTCCAGTATAATATCAATCATCATCAGCTTAAGGGAGTTTATAAAATTGATTGTTCTTGTGGCAAAATTTATATTTGAGAGACAGGGCGCTCATTGCAAAGAAGATTGAAAGAACACAAAGCTGATATTAAGAATGGAAGATCACACATTCCAGCCCTTGCAAAACACTCCTCGAAGAGTAAGCATCATGTTTGCTTAGAAAGTGCCAAAGTTATTGACAAGGAAGAACACTATCAAAAGAGGAAAATCAAAGAAGCCCTTGAGAATATGAAGCATCCACATAATCTCAATAGGGATAGGGGGAGAGAAACCAATGATAGTTGGCTTCCTCTAATAATACATATTAGTTCTTCCAATTCTGCTTCTTACATATAGGATTCTAGGTATAATTTTCTATCTTCATCCTTATCTTGAATTTTTTTAGTTAAATTAAATTATATATATATATATATATATAGATATATATATATATATATATATATATATATAGATATATATATATATATATATATATATATATATATATAGATATATATATATATAGATATATATATATATATATATATATATATATATATATATATCTCTATCTATATATATATATATATATATATATATATATATATATATATATATATATATATATATATATATATATATATATATATATATATATATATATATATATATATATATATCCCTTGATCGGGGTGCAAGCCGAAAGATCACCTCATTAAGGCCATGTTAATGGACTGTACCATGAGGTACACAACCACTTCCCCCCAGACACTCAAGGCGATGGGTGCAGTGACCCTTTGCATGATGATGGACAAAGTATTAAGGAAAGGTGACAACGAGAGGAGGGAAAGAGTTTTAGTATATATATATAAATCCCTTGATCGGGGTGCAAGCCGAAAGATCACCTCATTAAGGCCATGTTAATGGACTGTACCATGAGGTACACAACCACTTCCCCCCAGACACTCAAGGCGATGGGTGCAGTGACCCTTTGCATGATGATGGACAAAGTATTAAGGAAAGGTGACAACGAGAGGAGGGAAAGAGTTTTAGTATGTAGTCACCCTAGAAGGAAGTGTAGTGAGCACTAGAATGATCGAGTGCGATGGGTAGGTGCAGTGACTCCACGAGCGATAGAGAACCCATCGACTGGAAGCGAAGGAAACCGGGTAGGTAATTGGCATCCTCTCTCACCTCATTATGCTGCCTTGTTTCTGGTTTTATCTGCGGGAGACAAAAGGAAAATTGGGGAAGGGGTGTAAGGATAATTGGGGATGGGGGCATTGGTTGGTGGCGATAACCTGTAACAGCCTTAGTAATCTGATGGACATCCTAACCTTCTCATTCTATTTCGTTATTCTCCTATCCCGTATGGGAATTATGTTGGTATTGGGTAGGGAAAATAGTGCAAACAGCATGCAGTCGTGTCACTGGAAAAGCTCAGGGGTTTGGGTATGGGGATACTCTCTGCCTATACACCTACATTCTGGGAGGAAAAAATTTTCTTTTGGCCATGCACTACCGTGAGGGGATTGCAGGGACCCTAGAATTGGGGAGAAGGAGGAGAGTAGTTGCAGGCAAGAAACCTGGCAGGGAATTGAAACTAGCTATATCAGAACTAGAAGGAGGGGGTACAAATGTTATGTTATGGGGCTCGGTGATGGTTGGACACCTGTGTTGGGCACACACTATGATTTTCGGGCTGGCAACAGAGGGAATATCAAGAACGTTGGGCTGATGGCTGGAGGGCATTTTGGCCACTATAATCGGGACTAGAGGGATAATTCATGCACAAGAGATGCTAGGGGGGCTTAAATTGGGGCTTAGACCCTCATTTGCGGGGCATGGGAAAGGCCTCTCTACGTATCCTACCCATGGTCAAGAGTGACATGCAACTGCAAGTGTGAGGGTTTGTTTGAAGTTGGGGGGATGGAGTGACATAGTTTTACCACCTGTAAACATGAATTATGCAGTAGCACAATGAATATTAACTGGTCAATTGAATGTCTTGTCTGCAAAGTAGGTATGACAAGTGGTAAACCCAAATTGACACATGAAACTTGCAGGCCTGACCAAGGAGAAACTCGTAAATTGGCTAATCTGCAATGCACTAAAAGGGTATGGGTTGGTGAGATCATGGCACAACGAACAAAGACTCGAGGATGAGTGAAGAGGCCATGGGAGGCCAAGCATGACATGAAAACCGACTCTTTGGGCGGTTAACAATGTTGGAAGTCTATTGAGTGATTAATCAATGAAGAGAAAACTGCCTACTGGGAGGGAACCAATGAAGAAATTAGGAAACTGATAGAAGAATGGGAGGAAGACTTGAAAAGGTATGAGAGTGAGATGGATACAGAGCTAGAGGTCCTCATCCTAGACCCTGGGAACACAAGACGGAGAATCACCCAATTCAAACAGACCCTCTACTTGTACTGGTTGATGAAAATCCTATTGGGAAAGGCAATGGAACAAATATCGATGGGCATTACAGTCCAGGGACTGCCAAACTACAAGCAGGAATTTTAGAAGGTGTAGTTCTAACTGCTTAAATAGGACATCCGCCTTAGCATAATTGAGCAGCACTTTCCATGCATTCTGGTTCAGACACAACTACCCGGATTGAGTCAATGTTAGCTTAACATCATGATTAGCATGCCTACTCACTGATAATTTTGTTTATATATGCAATTAGCTTTTAAATTTGTCTATGTATTTACATATGTATGTAGAACTCTAGAGTATGGAGGGGGACATGAAACTGAAATTTATATTACTTGGATAGATAGACTTAAGATTTTTTTGCTACTGGATGACATATAATGTGGATAAGTGGCCAACAGACTTAGTTTCCCACTGGACAAGTTGAGGCCACCTAGCCAGTTCTATGTTGTGTTAATTTGCTTTCTATTAATGAAAAAAGAGGATATACCAAGATGAACAATATATATATATATATATATATATATATATATATATATATATATATATCTTTAAACTTTATAAATAAATTAGTTAATTAATAATAATAAATAGTTATTAATGAGTGAATGAATTAAGTATTAGTAATGATTATTTATTTATATTAATAATTATTTATTTATCACAATAATTAATTAATTATTATTAACCATTAATTAATTATTTATTTCAAATGAATGAATATATAGTTATTATGAAATAAATAAATAAATAAATTATTATTAATAATTAATTATTTATAATAATAATTATTTATTCATTACAATGAATAAATAAATAATTATTAATAAATAAATTAAATAATTATTAATTATTAATAATTATATATTTTATGCAATTATTCATTTTCTTATAAATTAATTTAGGTTTAGTTTACCTTAGGATTTTTTTTGGTCGACTCTTTTTTTAAATTATTTTTGTTCATTTATTATTTATTCACACTCCATTTGACTCTTCTTTCATTCACTGACTACCTTGATGATGGATCCACTTTGGGATTCGAAACATCAACAAGATTCATCTATTACCGTGGAAAATCTGAACCATATTTCTCCAGAAGATTACACAATGTTTAATACCATGTATATCTGAGATAACTTCTTTTTTAAATTAAATAGTATTTTCCCCATGTTGTTTTAATACATTGGTATTAAAAAAAAATGTATAAATCAAGATTTAATTCACAAGTAGTTAAAGAGTATGAGGAATATCATAGAAATTTCAAATAATAAGATCCGAGAAATTTTTGAAGAGATAATTAATAGAGAGGTCCATAAATGTAACTTCAAAGAATTTCATCTTCACTCATTAAAATTAAAACAAAAGGAGATTATTCTAAATGAGAATGTTAATTACAAGAGAAGGATTTTCCCTTAATTTTTTACCAACTTGTCAAATGGTCAAAGGTGTGACATATATTCTTGGTTATTTTAAATAGACATTTCTTCTCCTACTCTGGTTTATAGATGAACGATGAGAGACTGGCATGACGATTGGTTGGAAATAAATGTCCCATCATCAATATGAATTAATTTCTAGAACTAGTTCTTCTGCAAGGATTTAAACAATCAAGTAGCTCAAACCTTATGTGCAAGAGATTTATCTCTTATCAAAAGAAAATGTAGATGGAGAAATAAGATAGGAATTTTCTTGTGAATCACATCTGAATATGATATTAACTCAGAACTTTCTAATTAATCTTGTTCAAAAGAAAGAGAATTCAAATGCAAAAATGTTCCATCAAGTTGAATCAGAGAATGCTTATTAATTAAAGGAAATCTATATAGAAATTTGTAATCAATTCATCTTCTCATTTTTCAAAAATAATGAATGTATTATGAAGATTTAAGAAGATAATTCATCCACATATTGACATAAGCATGCTAAAACTATTTAAAAAACAAGGAAAAAAAATCTATTCCTAAACCTATTATACACTAGCTGAAAATGAATTAGGTGAAATCATAATTTACCAATGTAACCATTCAAGTAGCTTTAAGCTTGCAAACATATGTGCATCAGAGATGTATATTAGAAGAAAAATTAAAATAATAAGAGGAAAAGAAATAATTGGACTATTTACAATTTCATGCATTATTGATCCAAATCAGATCCATAAACGACTGTCAAAGAACACTAACTGTATCGGGACGAAAAAAATCCTTGAAGAATCCAAAACAACAATCGAGAACACCTTGAACTAGTGGCCATGGCAGCTGACATGGAACAACGATGACCTCGGTCAAAGCGCGTTGACCGAGGCCCATGGAGACTGCACGGGAGGTCGATGTAGCCCTTGGGAGCCCCAAAATGGGAAACAGAGTTGATTTTCGATGCGTGATTAGCACCTAGCGCTAATCGCGCATCACTCGGAAAACAAGGCCGAAATGGAGGGGCCTTAATCCCTTGGTCACATTGGGAGCCAGAGAACCGCGGGTGGAGAAATGAAAAGTGCCAACGTATAAAGGTGGGACCCACGACCTGAAAACCGGCGATTTTGATCGGGGTGCCCTTGAATGGTAAGAGGTTTTGGAGGAGAGCAGAGCGATCCCATTCAACGATCGATGCCTGGCAGTAGAGGTGAGAGAAAAAACACTGTGATCACGCGTTATCAGTCGAGCAGGTCAACTGTGCTCGACGTTGGATCTGGAGGAACCCAGATCAAACAACTGAGATTGCGCTCGATAGAAAGAAGCGGAATCAACAAGGAATTAAGCCGTGATTTAAGGAGATTTGGAATCTGTTGACCACCGTGGTGGAGAAATAATGTATCCACAATATAACCGAAAAAATGAATCGATGAGCAGGCTGGCGCTGTTCCGATGGGGACGCGTGGCTACTTCCTGAGAATTCATGCTGACACCAAACAGGGAACTCCAAGCACGTAGGCGGTAGGCGAATCGACGTAGGTGGGAGAGGAACCGAACAAGAATGGAGATCGAATGGCTAAAGCCATGAACAGAGATAGTCGAATAGAGATGGAGAGAGAGGAGGAATAGAGAGGAGTCCAAGCGACCAAGAGAGATAGTGAACAATGAACCCTGAGAGGAGGACTGAACACAGAGAGCAGTAAATCCAAGCAGAGGAGACAGAGGGCCGAGCTGACCATAGGCAACATCAAGCACCAGAGAGCTTGAAGATTCAAGCCTTCCCATAGAGGAATCTGTCTGGATAGAGCATCATAGTTGGCTCTTTCCATTGTAGACCAAGGGACACAGAGCTGGTAGGAAGGACAAGAGTCTATGTACTCCGAGTGGCTTGGGGAATCCAAGAACCACCCTGCCAAGCAAAATTTGCTTCAGGAGAACTCATATTGAGTCCCTATATTGTAATTTCTCTGCTGAAAGACACAATAAAACAAGGCCACCACTAAAGCTGGACCGGAGACGTAGCCCTAGAGAATAGGGTGAACTCCTTATTAAAAAGTGTTTGTGTCTTTGTGTGCTTACTGTATTTCTCTACGTTCTTTCCACTTATTTTCTGTGTATTGGAAATATGATCGATCCGTTGCTTAAATAACATAGAACACACACCATTACATGAGCTTGTAATACCTTTTGTTTAATAAATCTTCAACTGAGGTCACTCATAGGGTGATTATTAGATCAAGTGGTATCAGAGCTCTAGGCTATAAGGTTAGATAAGCTTGTGTTGGTTTAGCTGTGAATGCTCACTAGATCAAAGCTCAAATTAGGAGAAGGAGAGTTGGTGGAAACTAATCCTGAAATTGGGAGAGTCTATTCTTGGAAGACAATGTCAGACGAAGGTTCTATAGGGCGAGACCCTCAATTCATAGAAAGTTTCCTAGCTATAAAGTCCATGGTAGAAGAAATGTATAGGGACTTTAGAAAGCATAAGGGTGAAGATTCCTCAGGCTCTAAGCAAGATAAAGAAGAAGATGAATCTCATTCCCATGAACACTCCAAAGGAAAAAGCTTCACTACACCTCCTAATAGCCCTGTGCATAATAAGAAAGCATCTTTGATTAAGTTAGATGTTAAATTTGATTTGCCTATATATGATGGAGAGCTAAATGCTGAAAAGTTGGACAATTGGATTAGACAAATTGATGTGTATTGCAGAGTACAAAATATAGACTCAGACAAGAGTAAGATTCAGCTAGCAAGCCTACGCCTAGGAAGCACTGCCTTGGTTTGGTGGGAAGGCAGAACCCAAGCTGATATGAGGAAGCATGGTAAGACCATCTTTATCTAGAGTGAATTTGTTACTACAATCAAAAAACAGTTCTATCCATTGGCCTACATGCAACAAGCCATGATGATTTGGCAAACTCTTCGGCAGTTGAAAGGGCAAAGTGTACAAGGGTATACTCAAGAGTTCAGAAAGAGAGAATTGATGTTGGGTATTTCATTAAACTCACTAGAAACTATTTTGAAGTACATTGGTGGTCTACATAGCTACATGAGGCATACCATCCTCATGTTTAATCCCACTAGTATAGATGAAGTATCTGTACAAGCTACTCGTCTAGAAGCTAGAGGAAAGAATGGAAATCCAGAAGTTGGGGGACCATCCCAACCCAATGTAAGCAAGAGCAAGGAGAAAAGAAAGTAGAAATGGAAAGCAAGGAAGGATAACACTGCACAGAAAGGCAAAGCTTCGTGCACTCACTGTAAAAAGGAGGGGCATGATGATGAGCACTGTTGGATTCTGCATCTAAAGCTGAGGCCTAAGAAGTCTGAGGGCAAGAAGAAGAAGACTACTGCAACTATTCAGAAAGATTTGGGGTCAGACTCGGGAGATGAAACAATCATTGCAGCCACAGGTATAAAAGGTTTTTTGCTTTAGAGAATGCTGAAATCAAGAAGCAGATGTAGTAGTTTCTCGAGAAAGGGTTGATTAGGCCTAGCACATCACCATGTGGGTCACCAATCGTTTTGGTGAGAAAGAAGGATGGTTTGGAGAATGTGCATTGATTATCGAGCACTGAATAAAATAACAACAAAAAATCATTATCCCCTTCCTCACATAGATGATATTTTAGATCAACTGAAGGAAGCTATTTATTTCACCACGTTGGACTTGCACAGTGGATACCATCAGGTCGGAGTTGTAGAGCAAGATGCATGGAAGACTACTTTCAAAAAGAAGCAGGGATTGTATGAATGGCTGATTATTCCTTTTGGCCTAACTAATGCCCCTATTACTTTCATCAGATTAATGAATGATGTACTCACACCTTTTCTTGATGATTTTGTTATTGTGTATCTGGATGACATTCTGATTTTTAGTAAAACATGGGAAGAACATTTAAAGCATGTTAAACAGACATTAGATTTTTTGAAAAGAGAAAAAATTTATGTTAAACTCTCCAAATGTGAATTTGGAAAAACCTCTCTAAATTATTTGGGTCATATAGTAGGGGGAGGTGAATTGAAAATAGATCCCTCTAAAGTGGCAGTCATTATAAATTGGCCTAAACCCAAGTCTGCTACAAAAGTGAGAATCTTCTTAGGAGAAACACAGTATTGGAGGAAGTTCATTTCAAATTTTTCCTCAATTGTAGCTCCCTTACATGCTTTGACAGGATTGAGCAAGGTGTTTCAGTGGGGAGGCAAACAGCAGAAAGCCTTCGACACCTTGAAAGAAAAAATTAGTACAACACCTGTACTAGCATTGCCAGATCTACAAAGACCATTTGAGTTCCAAACTGATGCCAGTGACTATGCCATGGGAGCAGTGTTGACACAACATGGTAAACCCATATGTTATCATTCTAAGACTTTTAATCCTGCAGTAGTCAACTATCCTACATATGATAAGGAATTGTATGCATTAGTTCAGAGTGTGAAAAAGTGGAAACATTACTTAATGGGCAAAGAAACAGTAATACATACTGACCATCAGCCACTTCAATATCTACACTCCCAAACTAAGTTACAACAGTCAAGACATTACAGATGGATGGGTTTTCTACAAAAGTTTCATTTAGTCATTAGATATAAAAAGGGCATACATAACAAGGTTGCGAACATGTTATCTAGACTTATTATAAATGCATCTACCATACTTAAGCATAATTTTGTGCTGCATGAAAGCTACATAGAACAATATGCTCAGGATATGGACTTTAAAGATGTATATGCAACTTTAAGTCAAGGAAAAAGAGTAGAAAAATTGGACTATCATGTGAAGTACCGACTCTTATAAATATCATTGTGGGAAACTCTGCATTCCACAAACTGAGAGAGCAAAGATAATTAGGGAAGCACACACTGCTTTGATATCAGGTCACTTTGGGGTAAGTAAAACAGTTGCACAGCTGTAAAGGTTCTACTATTGGTCAAGAATGAGTGAGATAGTTTCTAGATATGTAAAGGGGTGTGCTATGTGTGCTAAAAGCAAGCCCAACAACAGAAAACTAGGCTTATACACTCCCTTGCCAGTTCCTTCTCACCCTTGGGAAAGAATTTCCATGGATTTCGTGGGAGGACTGCCTAAATCTAGGAAAGGTCATGATTATCTATATGTTCTTGTGGATAGGTTCAACAAATAGTGTATTTTTATACCCTGTAGTAAACAAATTACAGCTAAACAAACAACAAAATTATTCTTTGAACATGTATGGGTTCATTTTGGATTACCCACTTCTATTATATTTGATCAAGACACCCGATTTGTGGGAAAGTTTTGTTCCAGTCTGTGGGAATTAATGGACACCAAATTAAAGAAAAGCACAACTTTTCATCCACAAACAGATGGCCAGACAGAAGTAGTTAACAGGATAGTGATCCAGTTACTGAGAGGATATTGCAGCAAACACCCTAAGCTTTGGGATGAACACTTGTGTTATGTGCAGCATGCTTACAATAGAGACAAACACTCTTCTACCCAGAGATCTCCTTTTGAGACCTGCTTTGGTTTCATACTAAGGTCTCCCTTGGATTTTGTCTTTGGTAAAGATACCATGGTTGATAGACACAGTGATGTGGACAGGGCAACTAGGTTCATTGAAGAGATCCAGGAGATCCACCAGGCAGTACAGGAATAGCTGGAAAGGAGCCAGGCCAAGTACAAGGCTAGGCATGATAAGCATCGGATGGAGCATAGTTTTCAAGTTGGAGACCAAGTCTGGTTGTATATCAGCAAGGACAGAATGCAAGGTGAAGGTAAAAAGCTAAAACCTATCAGGTATGGACCCTTCAGGATACATGAGAAGATTGGTGAAAATGCTTTTCGCCTTGATTTGGCAGCTTACATGCACATCTACTCAGTCGTGAATGCATATTTCTTGAGGTTGTTTGAACCTTCAATGATTGAGGACCCTGAAGAGCAGAGTCAATTTCCTTTTGTTGATGACCTGCTACCTAAATATCTTAATGAGTTGCACGAAGATATAGTGCTGGACAGGAAGGTAAGGATGACATGCAGTGGACATGTGGAATACCTCAGGATTGGGCTTAAAGGTTCGAAGCTGAGTAGTACAAAGTGGATTGAGATTAGACAAGTGAGACAACAGTTTCCTCACTTAGTCGATGCTTGAAGAAAACCAACTTTTGGTGGTCCAAAAGCTTTTCAGTAGGGAGGTTGTGATCCAAATTGGATCCATAAACGACTGTCAAAGAACCCTGACTATATCAGGACGAAACAAATCCTTGAAGAATCCAAAATAGCAATCAAAAACACCCTCAACCAGTGGCCATGGCAATCGGTGTGGAACGACGAGGACCTCAGTCAAAGCGTGCTGACCGAGGCCCATGGAGACTGCGCGGGAGGTCAATGTAGCCCCTGGGAGCCCTGGAACATGAAAAGGAGCTGATTTTTGAGGCACTAATCGCACATCGCTGGGAAAATAGGGCCGAAATGGAGGGGCCTTAAGCCCTTGGTCATGTTGGGAGCTAGAGAACTGCGGGCGGAGAAATGAAAAGCGCCAACGTACGAAGGTTGGACCCACAACCTGGAAACCGGTGGTTTTGATTGGGGTTCCCTTGAACGGTAAGAGGTTTTGTAGGAGAGCAAAGCGATTCCATTCATTGATCGACGCGTGGCAGTGGACGTGAGAGAAAAACCACCATGATCGCGCGTTATCACTCGAGCAAGTCAACCACGCTCGATGTGCATATGATGTTGGATCTTGAGGAGCCCATATCGGATGGCTGAGATTGCGCCTGATAGATAGAAGCAGAATTGACAGGGAATTAAGCCACAATTTAATGGGATTTGGAATTCATTGACCGCCACGGTGGAGAAGGAACGTATCCATGACATAACTGAAGAAATGAATTGACGAGCAAGTTGGCGTTGTTCGGATGGGGATGCGTGGCTACTTCTCGGGCGTTCATGCTGACGCCGAACAGGGAACTCCAAGCACACAGGCGGTAGGAAAATCAATGTAGGTGGGAAAGGAATCGAACAGGCATGGAGATTGAATGGTTAAAGCCATGAATAGAGATAGTTGAATAGAGATGGAGAGAGAGGAGGAATAGAGAGGACTCCAAGCGACCAAGAGAGATAGTGAACAGTGAACCTTGAGAGGAGGACTGAAGACAGAGAGCAGTAAAGCCAAGAAGAGGAGAGAAAGGGCCGAGTTAACCACAAGCATCATTGATCACTAGAGAGCTTGAAGATTCAAGTCTTCCCATAGAGGAATCTGTCTAGATTGAGCACCACAGTTGGCTCTTTCCACTGTAGACCAAGGTACACCGAGCTAGTAGGAAGGACAAGAGTCTGTGTAGTCCGAGTGGCTTGGGGAATCCAAGAACCACCCTGCCGAGCAAAATATGCTTCAAGAGAACTCATATTGAGTCCCTGTATTGTAATTTCTCTGCTGAAAGGAACAATAAAACAAGGCCACAACCGAAGCTGGACCAGAGAAGTAGCCCTAGAGAATAGGGTGAACTCCTTATTAAAAAATGTTTGTGTCTTTGTGTTTCTTACTGTATTTCTCTGCTGTCTTTCCACTTATTTTCTGTGTATTGGCAATCTTATCGATCCGTTTCTTAAATAACACAGAACACACACCATCACATGAGTATGTAATACCTCTTGTTTAATAAATATTCAACTGAGGTCACTCATAGGGTGATTATCAGATCAATTATGTACAACAAAATTGCATTATTATTTACATTAACTTTGCTTGAAAATATTCCTTCAACCATAACTCAATTCTATCATGATTTTTTTTTATGTAACCAGTTTTTCTTGATCAATATTTCTTCCAACCAAAATTTAGGTGAGTTGAAAAAAGCAAGTTGAAGAGGTATTAAAGACTGAGAAGGCTTATGGACTAAGAATTTGGATGGTAGGAATAATTGGGACTAATTTTAAATATGTATGTGTGGAATCATGAAAATGGATTATGGAAGAAATAGAAAGATGATGAAGCATAATGATAATTAGAAATTGTAGTGTTGTTCCATCATTTTCAAAGAATTTGGTTGAATAAAAATGCCTCCCTTCCCACTAAACTATGAGTGTTGACATAACAACAAAGTTTATTAGGAAAATGAAAGAATACAATAAAATATATACTAGAAACTAAAAACATAAATCAAAACAATAATAAATGTAGAACTGAATCAAACATGTGCATGAAAATAATGTGACTATTTAAAGGGAATTTTTCATGGAAATATTCTTCTAAATAATCTTATATTCTTTCCCAATATGTACAATGAATAGTGTGAAAAACAAGAAAAAAATTACAGATGAGTCTAGATTATGTGTGAAATTATCATGATTTAAACTTAGTGGAAAAACCTTGTTGTGATTAACATCAAAGATCTTAGCAAGATCATCAAAATCTGTCACACCGATAGGTTGCAACTGGCATGTTTCATCTTCTTGACAAGTCTTTGAAAATTGAAATGTTAAACAATCATCTAGTGGTGGATTAGTAAAATCAAATATTGTATATGGGAATGCCATTCTTCAATATATCAAACAAATTTTTATCAGTAGAATGACAACTATTAACATTATTTGATTGGTTAAAATTTCTATTTCACCAAATTGATTATTGAAATCACAAGACTCTTCACTAATTAGAAAAGAAAATGAATCATCAAAAAATTCTTTGGAAAATGTATTTGTTATAGAAATTCCCTCCTTCCATCTAGAAGGTAGAGAAATTTTAATTCGAGAAGAAGAAAATATTTCATTAATGTCATTTTTCCCTTGACTAAATTATGATCCCATAGAATATAAATCTGCAGGATTTAAAACATCTTCTTGAGAATCATAATCATTAAATAAATCAGGATATAATCAATAATGGGTGTAAGATAAAATAAAATGGAATACATATTGTGAATCATTAATCTTCAATTCTGATTTAAATTTTCCCTCTCTATCAGTTAACTAATCAACATCCATTATATGCTCTTTTAATAAATATGAACATGAAGCATTATTTAAAACATCATCACATTCATCATCAAAAAATGAAGGGAAAAGCATATCATTAGATATATCAAGATTCAAGATTCAAGATTCAAGATTCAAGATTCAAGATTTTTGATTTATTTATTTTATTTTATTTATTTATTTTTTGCTAAATATAATTGATGGTAGAATTTAGTGGAAATCAACCTTGAATCTGATCAGTTAAACTATGAGAGAGTTTTTCTATGTTATGAACATGAATTTCTGATTTAAATTCTTCCATGACTAAGCAAAATGTATTAATTTCAAGGACTAGACAACTTTCTTCATTAGTATTCAAAACATTTTGATTACTTGAAACTTCATTGTCTATACAATGTTGTTCATTTATAATTTCCAAATTTTTAGAATCTAAACCATTATATGGATGAGAATCAATATATGATTTAAATTTATTATAAATTATTTTCTCATGATTATCAAGGAGAGAAATAAGATGTTCAAAACATTCACTAATAGAAGACATGTCATCATAAGGAAATCCATAACAAAGATGAATTAATCTTGTGGAAAAAACTTCTAAAGATTCATCAGGTTCTACCTTAATATTATTAATTTCTTCACATAATCTATCATAATCATAATAATAAAAGGCAAACAAAAACTCATCTATAAACTGGTCTAAAGAATGAATATATGTGGTTGACAATGTTTCACACCAAATCTTGGTGCAACCTTCGAATGTAAGGGTGAGAATCCTACACATGACACCTTGATGAAGCATGTTATGAGAAACACACTTTTGAAATAATTGTTTAATATGTTCATATGCAATAATTTTACCCTCACCATCAAATTTATTTTTCGACAAGACATTTATTATCTTTAATTGAGTGCTGAAATATATTCGTCAAGAGATGCAACTCCAAACAGGGATTTGGGAAAGAGAATTTAAAAATAAATAACTCAATGTGCAAAGCTCCACATGTGAGCTTGTCGTTATACCCTCCTAGCCCCAAATTGTTGACAGAGAGAAGAATTCCTCCTGCAGCGAGTCAGTATTGGCCCGATCAAGGTCCCAATTAGACCCCTATTTGTTTGTTGTGGCTATATAATCTCTAGAACAAAGGCCCAATTTCCTATATTAATCTAACTTCAAAATATATACATAAAACTAATTAAAAATAAAACTAATCTAATCTAATAATTCTAAATAATTACAAGTAAATATAAACAAATATACAAACTGTTGTTTATGAATAAATATGATTGAACAAGCTGAACAATAGGAGATGTGAAAATCACCCAAATGAAAAACTTTGAGAAAACATTGCATATGTTTTAATTAGTGATAACCTTGACTGCAATGCATGTCTAATTATCCACTTAAATTGATTTTTGGGCTTTTCTTTAAAGAGCTTATGAAAAATTGATTATATTTTGTATTTTTTTAATGTTTATTTGCATATAATGGAATTAGTCTAAATGACATAAAATAATCTATCTCGATAACAAGAGTAAGATTAATAAACTATATTTTTGAATATCATAAATGAATGTTGATTCACTTAAAATAAACTAAGATAAATTTGAGTTTATTAAAAAAATTCAACAATAAATATACTTTACCATTTCAAAACAAACGACAAAAGAACATTCCAACATTCAACAAGTATTGATATAAAGAAAAACAATAGAGTGAAATACTATCAATGTATTTTAAATAATTAAAAGATCTTACAATACTCAGATCCTACTGCTTTGGTTTAGTCTCCCTCTACTCTTTTATAAACCCTCTATTTATATTCACAGAGTTCAATAGAAGTTTGTTTCTTGAGAGCTTCAAGAAAATATGTTTTCTGATTTCTTGGGATTTGAATAATTCTTTCCCCCGTCGGCAATTTCAATCCCTAAATCCTAAAGATACAAGTACTAACGACCTTCTACAAACTCAACAAAAAATATTCACAAAACTTATTATTAAAAAAAAAAACTTAAAGCAAAAATCCCAATCCAAAATAATCAAAATTAAAATAAAAATTAATTCTTGTAAATTAACAACAAATCCCAAAATTTAAGCCAAATCATTTTATGCCGCTGCAATTTTTATAGATGGATAATGAATTGATGAGATCAGAGTAATAGACAATTTAGACTTATTAAAAAATAACGCATAAATTAATATTTAATTAAAAATCATAGCGCTTTTTTTGATGAATTTTTGGGTAGTTTTTATTGCAATCTTGTTGAAATGAATGCTCCCATATTTCTATCCTCGATTTTCTCTTTCCAATGAGCTATCCTAGGCTTGCTTTCATGCCCTATAACTCAAGATATTCACTGTGGAAGTTGAAGTCCTGTAACAATTCATGTGCAATTTGTAGAATTGCTTGTACGTTTTGTCCAACAGTTAATAAAAATACACATGCATGGAGAAAATCGAACTCTTTACCTTTATAAGGTTTATTCGTTGAATGTATATGCATGAAACAGGATGTAAGGTATGGAGGAGGATATTGTGTTAGATGATAAATTTAGTATGGAGGAAGGTGGGGATAATTAAACTTTTAAAATAAATTAAATTATAGACCTAAGTCAAAGTCAAAGTTTAAATCTATGATATGTATAGGTAGGAAGTTGGGAGGAGAAATAAGGAAATTTAAATAGGAACATAACATCCCGGGGTCCTTGAATTAATAAATAAAAAACTAATTAATAATAAAATAATAATATAAAAATTAAAAAAATAGTTAGGAACACAAAACTTCAAACAAGTGTATTTTTTGATCTAGAGATCCAAAATCGACAAATTTTATATCGTTGTTGGGAACATCTTGACGAGGCGAAGGTGATAAAAACATCATAATTGACAAAATAAGAAAACCAAAAATCACTAAAAATAAGAATCCAAATGCAAAGCGAGACAATATTTCAAAATTTTATATGAGGGACCCTTTATTTTTCTCAAAAATAAAAGGGGGGTTGTTGGGGCACAACATAACTCCAAACCATGTGTTGACATGGTTGAAGAAAAACGTGCCATGGTGTCGATGGTGTTGTTGAATGTGGACATAACTTCAACACACTTGGTGAAGTAGTCGATGACAACTACTAGATATTTGTGGCCATTTTGTGATGACAGATTGAAAGTCATGAAGTCAATGCCTGATTTGCAAAAGGGGCTTGCTGGGGGATGCAATGGAGCTAAAAAGGCTCATGTTTTATTGGAAAAGAATTAGAATAAAACACTTAACTCATAATTCCACTCATTATTATGAGAACCCTCAGCTCACAATGTAGAACTAACTTTATAATGTACCTTAATTGTTGGTCTGAAACATTCAAAAATCAAACATGAATGTGGTACTTCCAAAAATTTCTCCATCCAATAGAAATAACTCTCAATGACATTACAAACCTCTTAGATATAGGTTGCCAGAGTAGTTATAGAATATTCTCGAATACAATAGGAAATTTTCTTGCAACTATAATTGATCCAAGTGGGGTTCCTAATGGATAAAAAATAAAAAATGAAACCAGAACTAGATCAAAGAGCTCATCACAAGGAATCCAACAATGCAAACTATGTCTCAATCTAAGTTTGTATGTGGAAGTTATGCTCAGTCAAAGTTATGGTCAAACTTGGGTACAATGACACATTTAACAAAGAGCCAGATAAATTTGGAGCATCTCTAGTTCAGTGGTCCAACGAAAACGATGGTCAAATTTGGAGGAATTCCACTAAAGTTAGCAATAGTTTTAGCTATGGCTAAATTTGGCAAAACTGCCAAAGCAATGGCACCCCACCAAAGTTAGAGGTAGAAAATTGGTCCAATATATTGGGGCCACACAACCCAATCAGATGGTGCCACGTGGTACCCAATTGGTGGCCAGATAGTCCCTAAAGTGGCCACTGATGACATACATTTTAAAATTCCAACGTTATAGAAGAGGTTTACAGTTGGCGGTTTATATCAAACATTGACGACATATATTACATAAACAATCATATGTCAAATAGTGAGTAGACCATTATATAATTGGCAAACAATTTTGCCAACCATTTAACTAATGCTATATTAACACCAATGGTCATATGCATTATCATCAACTGTCAAGTTTTTAGCTGGATGTTTATGCAACAGTTAAATATGGGCGACAATAGTTATCAAGGAAATAGGCGGTTACAACAATATCGTGACAGTTTTATGATATAACCAATAATTTTTTATGCAATAGTTAAATATGGGCGACAACAAATATCAAGGAAGTAGGCAATTACAACAATATGGAGATGATTTTATGATATAACCAGCAACAAATAGTCAACATTTTAAATCAAAGTAATGGCCAATATAATGGCAACAAGTTTAAACAGGGCACAAGTTATTATACATAAGAAAAACAAGGGAGGCCCACTAGTTTGATTCGGGACGTTTTCCGAACCATGCGCCTATTTTCCATGTGCTAACTAATGGGCCAACAACCTGGCCATTGGTTATTTCACCAAAAAAATGCATATAAGCCAATCCTTTTCCATTAGACGGGGGAGGACCGACGAGCCATCGACATAACCTAGCACTTAGAACATAATTGTGCATGACGGGAACAAGGACTCGAGCGGAACCTTACGCGGGTCACACAGATCAAGCAGGAATATTCCCATGAAAAATCTGTTGTGGAATCTAAAGATTTCCTAGGGGGTCTAGAGTTGATAGAGGCAGAACATAACTGAGTTTATACTCATTTTAACCGAAATTTTTCTGATTTTATTGGTGTAGTCTATTTTTGCATATGAGCAACCCATTTTCAGGTCATCCTTAGAAATGGAGGTATAATGATGTATTTTTCCATATACTCATTTTCATTTTTGCTGATATGAATGAAGTGACCTCCCCATTATTGAAGCAAGGCCCGAAGGCGTAGTCCACAATGGATGAACTTTGTTATCAAACTTTTTTGTGCATTGCCTTTATAATCTTGTTTATGTTGCTTCTTCTTTAAGTGTTTGCACATATTTTTTTTACATGCTCTTTCATGCAATTCTGCTAATATCAACCAAAGAAAAGGTCTTGGATCATGTTGGTATCAAAGGCATAATGGATCGATTTTGGTAGTAGAGTGGTCTTCTTGCTGATGTAAATTGCAAGAATGAATGTTGTTTATGGAAAAACTCAAAAAGGGTGAAAGAAAACTTAAGTCTTTGATCGAGAGATTGGACGTGCAATATGAAGAAGGAAAATGGAAAATGACAATGCTCGTACCAAGAATGAGCAATGTTTCCTTAAAGCTTTTTAAAACACGGAAAATAAGGTAGACAAATTGTTTGCACATTATGAGAAGAAATTGGAAAAAAAGGAAATGAAAAAGGGAGAGAAAGTAGAGGACAATCCTTCGGTAAATCAAGGAAATCAAGGAGAACCTCTTGAACCTCCATCTCCATCTTCAAGTTAATGTTCTTCTTCTTCTTCATCCCCAACGTTATAGCAGAGGTTTACAATTAGCGGTTTATTTCAAATAGCGGTGGCATATATTACATAAATGGTCATATGTCAAATAGTCGACATACCATTATATAATTTGCAAATAGTTTCACCAACCTTACAAGTAGCACTAAATTAACTATATATATATATATATATATATATATATATATATATATATATATATATATATATATATATATATATATATATATATATATATATATATATATATATATATATATATATATATATATATATATATATATATATCTTGGTGGTTGCAATAAATAGTTGACGTTATTAATCAAACTAACAGTCAATACAATGTTGACAAGTTTAAATGGGTCTTGATTTGTTATGCATAAAAAAAAATGGGGGAGGCCCATGGGTTTGACCCGAGGACCTCCGCCCAACCATACAGCTATTTTCCATGTGCTAGCTGACGGGCCAACAACCTGGCCATTGGTGAGTGTGCCAATGAAATTCATATAAGTCATTCCTTTTCAATTCAACGAGGGAGGATCGACGAGACGTCGATGAAACCTAACACTTGGACTGTACATGTGGGAACTAGGATCTGAGTAAAACCTTGTGCGGGGCACTTGGATTGAGGAGGAATATTTTGGGAATATTCCAATGCAAAATCCATTATGGAAGCTAAATATTCTCTAGGGGGTCCAGAGTTGACAAAGGCAGAACATAACCAAGTTTATACTCATTTTAACAGGAATTTCAACATGATTTCACTAGTGCAATTTGTTTTCACATATGAGCAACCCATTTTGAGGTCATCTTCAGAAACAAAGGTATCATAATGTAATTTTCAATGTAATCATTTTCACATACGTTTTTTTCATGATTTTTCAAGAAATTATTCTAACATCAACTGAATAAAATATCTTGGATCATGTTGGTATCATAGGCATACCAGATAAATAACCCACTTATATAAAAGAGTTTACACCTTTATATATATGCATACAATATCAAGGGAAGCTAACACAAAAGATGTAAAAGATGATTCCTTAGCCTCCACATACTCTTAATTTTTATGGAATTACATACTCAAGCTTATGTAGTCTTATCTCTCTCATGGATTTGTCTTTTGTTAAACTTCGTTCTTTGCTCTATGATAACTCTTAGTCAAAACGTAGACATGGAAAATCCATGGTCACACCTTCCAAGTTATCACTATGTCGGGTTTTGCATCACATTTCTAAAAGTGAGCCCTAATTTTGGAAGCTCTCTTATAGCTATATCTCAACATCCAATGAATTCATAAAAAATGGGGTCCAACCCTTTCTTGATTCATGGAAATTCTAGGTGTGCTCTATTGATAATTATGCCAATGCCTCTATAATGCATACTATTTGCATTAATATATCTAGTTTGATATATGATTTATGTTTCATCATTTTCCTTGTTATGAGCCGAGATTGCACTTTCCTCATGAGTTTGTGTACCAATTTTCTTAACTTCTTCTTCTTCTCATCTTTGAGAGAATCCTACTTTATCAATATAGGTCCAGGTTTTTTCCATCTTGTCATCTACAACATCTAAAGTTGTGGCCTTCATGTGAACCTTCTCATACTACATTTAGAGTTTCTCAATATCCTGCTATATTTTCTTCTTTGATATTTCCACTATATCTCCATGTTTCTATAATTTCATCCATATACTTTGTCATTTCATTTTTAGCTACTCTAACTTCTCTATCTATTGCAAAGGATTTACTAATCATAAGCTCAATAATACAATATTTTTTTCCTTGTGAGCTCCATATCACGATTGGTAGTATTGAAATTTCTTTATTCTTCTCATATGTGTTCCTTACTTCTACATCTATGATGGATGACAACAACCATTTCCTATTTTATTTGATATAATACAAGGTTGTTGTTACCTTGGTTACTACACCATTTTCCTTTGTGATCTCAAGATCCTTAGGTAGGTGTGGGAACACGTCCTCAAACATGCGGAGATGTCTTTACCTACCTTTAACACCACTCCACAAAGTTTTGTATTACATTTTCTTGCATCAGTAGCTAGCATCTTCAATCTTCTTAGTGTGGGAATGCTCTACGCTACTTGCTTATTTAATATTGTCATAGATTATTCTACTTTCTTCTGCTAGTGATTCTCATTCTCTACAAACTTGGCTATCTACCTCTACAATGCATCTCATTTTATTTCCCATTGCTCAACTTATTCATTGAACTACATGTTGTGAGTTTGTATCTCCATCATCCTTTTCCTTAGCCCTACCCATTTATTCTATAGCAAATTAAAAAATGAGCTTAGTGAATGAGGGTAGCTCCATGTTTGTATGTCAATGATATGTTGCATCTAGGCCTTGTTTCTCTATCGAATTTCTTCATCCATGATGGTTTCCTAGGTTATACTAAATGGAATGATTTTGTCACTTCCCTCTCCTAAATATTCATTGTAGGCTTTCTATGTTTGGTCTAGAATATGAAGTTAAACGCTAACCAAATTTTGTTTGCTATGGCCAGTGAGTATTATTTTTGCTTGAAAATGGATGCGAAAATGGAGTGATCATCATAGGAAAGGTATTCAAATTCATTGATGGAAGGGATTCCTTTACAATGAGTTTTAAACATAGTCACAATAAATCCTTTACTAAGTTGAGTTATGAATGGAATCACAAAAAATCATTAACTTTTTCTGCTTGCTCCTCCTCATCCATAATGATTTCTCATATGAACAACTATCCCCGAAACCACACTATTTCCTTCACCTTTTCCACTAATAGCCCTTCCTCATGGATGGCCATATATCCCACTAAGCATGAAGTCCTACCTTTTTATTTTATGGAAACAATAATGGAAGCATCTTGGTTAGAGTCTCTTCCATTCTCCATCCACAAATTATATCCATCAAGGGATTCTCATGTGATAGGTCAATGAATCTTGCATCACATGGGAGAGATACTTATTGTCCAACTTATCACACATATAGGGCAAACCCTTCTAAATTTGGCTTATCTAATGATGAAGGAAATAATTTCAATGTTGTAGTATCCAATGGTATCTTATGGCTTGTGTTACCAATCACTAAGTCTAGTTGTAACCTCTATTTGTACTATTCACTTGGGATATTAATAATATATACTCAAGTGGTGATTAATGAGTTATTTAAGATATCCTCTATTCACCATGCAAGATGTTAGAATCTAGAGAAAATCTCTCTACAAGGTGGCATCACACATTGTACTATGTCTTTGTAGCATTGTTGTGAATATATATGGTATGGATTGTTAGCCTCTTCCATCATATTTCTCATACTATGTTTTTGGTATATATTTTAACTTTTGTATAAGAGCTCTATAATTATTAGGGCCTGAAGAAAGCTATGATAGTTTTTCATAACATTTTGGTTTACACCATATGATTGCTCCATAGAAATTATTAGATGATTGCTTAAGGAAAAGGCAAACACAAGTGATATGTGATCACTTTCATAAAGAGAAACCTCAAGTAATATACTAAATATCAAATAAATGTCGAGGATATGTAGTTTATATTTATCTAGACATCGACAATGATCTGAAAAATGTTGCAAAATTGAATCCATTTCATTTATTTCCTTATATTTATATGCACAGAATTTTGGTTGTAATTTTATATCTAAAAGATTCAATCTTTAATTGGTAATGGATTGCATGGAATTAAATCAAAGTAGATGACAATAATTATAATATTAATAAAACAAATTAATATATTAAAATTTAAAAAACAAATTAATATTAAATTATATAAAAAATAGAAATAAAAATTAATTAAAAATAATTAATTCAGCTGACAGTTTGTTATTCCAAAATGTTTTATCCTCATCACTATTTATTATTCCTCCGCTGCTCTTCTGTCATCATCATTCTCTCATCCTGAAGATGGATCCCATTTGGGATTTGAAACGTTGGTTCAAAAATGATAAAACTGTGGATTCTCCGGTCAATGATTCAAAAGATTCAAGCCACAGATCCCTAAAATCCAATTATCATGGTGGTTTATTATGAAATTATGGAAGAATCTGCATAGCATCCCCCATTTGGGGATCACCCAACATGCTTACATTTAAATTTCATCAAGTCGATTTGCCACTTACTAAATTCTTAAACAAGAAGAAAAGGGTTTTTCAACACTACCAGTGGAAGATTCCTACTTGTGTTAAATTATCCACACATTTGAATATGATTCAAATTTAGTGTCATAAATGTTGTTTGCAAAACTTAATTCTTAAATTTATAAAAACACTCTCTAGTATTTTATTCATCAATTTTGAGTGTTTCAACCTTTAATTTCCAAGGGTTTTTGCCTTTGTGATTGTTTTTATTTTCTCAACCACGCTTTAGCTAAAAAACAATGTTGATGAGGTTATAATGGAGCCATAATGGGTTGGACTAGTACTCAATTTTTTGGAAAAATAAATCGCTAATTATATCATACATCCATGACCAAAAGTAGCACACATTTTAAATGCGCTCGATCCCAATAAAAGCTCAAATCTAAAATATTTTTGTTTGACTACATTTTTGGAATTATACATCCATACTTGTCTTGATTTGATTGCTAGTTAATTGTTTATTTGTCTCTCCCTTATAAGATAAAATGCCAATTTTCTTAGCAATAACCACTGTGAAGGTCAAGGGCCCTTCAATCCAGATATCTATACATATCTTCCACAAAACTACTATGAAATAGTGGTAATCGTTTTAAAGTGGAAATTGCAAAATTCTTGGTGTTGAGACTCTTGAATATAAGCGAGAATACATCCAAGGCTAATATTTCCTTAGGAGCAATGATGCAATAGTCCAAATCAATGTTAGTTTGAGAGAAAATGAAAGGCAAATAAATTTCAAGAAAAGGTTTGCTAGTGTGCTTTTATTTTAAAATGTTTCATTATTCAATATTGTGCATCACTTTAATGTTATAAACAAGTGAACCAAAGGTTGAATAAAGTGCATATAACAAAAGTTTTTAAGTAGAGCTTGCTTTCTATGGGATATTTTCTTTTGACTACAAGCCATATGAAAATTTTGGAAAAAATATATTTTGTTACTTTTCACAACCACACTAAAAAGGAGAGAAGTACATAAAGTAAAAGGAGAGAAAATGGACTTACGGAATATAGATGTGTGTCATTTTAGGAAAAAAGAAAATTAAGGTTAAGGATGAGATAAATTTTGGAACCTTTTAATAACGAAAGGTTGGCGGTATGCATGGAGATATACAATAGGTTAATTAAAGATGAAAAGTGATATTTGGGACTGAAAAGGATTATTACAAGGAAAATCATTAACATTATTGACCATAGGTGTTTGTAATAAGATTTGTTATCATAAAAATTGAAATGGTAAAGAATATATATATATATATATATATATATATATATATATATATATATATATATATATAGAAACATTTATAACATTTTTGCAAGAAGAATACCATAACATAATCAATTTTTATTATTATATCTTAGCTACACCCCAAATTTGAATAAGGGGATCTTAGGTACATCTTGTGTAGTGTGCCATGGTGATTTTTTCATAGAGGCTTATGTTGTTTTATGTCTAGCTTTGACATTATCATACTGACAATTCATCATTTAACAAAACACACATGGAGTTCGAAGTAAGTTAATAAAAGAATAATTAATACCAATCAAGTATATGTGATCAAACAGTTGTTATGCATGTTCAAGTTGTCAATTGCATTAGCAATCAATCAACATCAAACAAATGAAGCTTATGAACTAAATACATTGTGTAACATTCAAAAATATCAATTGTAACTAACATACACCATTTTTGTAAGGTAACTTCCAATCACACTGAATAATATGATGACAAACTTAAGCTGACTTGAATTTCTACTCATCAGGCGTATTCTTCATTAAACTCGACAACCAAAAATTGATTGAGTCATTCTATTTATGAGTCCACATTGAGACAAAATTGATAAGGTCGAGTGCTTGAAGCTCATGTCATTGTAAATATCATAAGCTTAGGTACATTTTGGTGGTACCCAACACACTCGTCTTGCTAGAAACTAAATCAATTGAGTGATTTCAAGCAAACAATTAGCAAGAAACACTTTTCAATTATCATATTAATTAGGTTTTTGAAATGGAACAAAATATTGAATTTTTAGAGTTATTGAATACTCTAATAATGAGTTTTTGAAGGCAGAATAATCTTCATTCATAAGGTACTCTCAACTCAGTAATAACATGTTTGCAATTCAAGTAAACACTACTAAGATGCATACACTAGCTCGAATAACATGTTTGGATTAGAGATTGTGATGAACAGACTGGAGGAAGGAGCTCTGAGCGCGAGCTAGGGTTTGTGCGTTCCAGCAGTTGTGACAGGCCTGGAACACCACAGAATCAAACTGGCAGCATTGTTTCGAAAGGGGCAACTGCTGTCGGACTGGATGGGAGCAGAGGGGTCCAGTGGGACCCCAACTTTTAAGCAGATTGTTTTGCAGAAACAGCAATAGAAAATGAAAGAAGGAGTCAGAATCGAAGGACTGCACAGCACGATGCAGAGTAGCAGGAAAAACAAGGAAAAGACACCAATGATGTCTGACAAGACAGAAAGACAGGAATAAAGAAAATCAGAACCGTGTAGATACACAAGACAAAACAGCTGCCAAGTCTCAGCCATCAGAAAATGAGGAGGAACGACCAAAAGAAGACAAAGAGCCAAAAAACAAAAGCAAGGTCCAACCGGAGAAGGAGGGGGAGTCTAGCGCGAACCCCAACAAAACCCCTGTAACCAGCAGTGCATGTAAGCTAAAGAAAAAAGATAGCCTACGGGTGACAACCACTGACCCTGAAATCCAGGCCTACAGGGAGCACATGGCTGAACATGCCATCATTCGTAAATTTATGGGAGTCTGGCCATCTGAAAGGACTCTGTGCCAATGGATAAGACAACAGTGGAAGCCAAAAGGAGATGTGCAGTTACATCTGGGAGCCAAAGGATTTTTCACAGTAGTCTTTACAAGTCTAGAAGATAAAGATAGAGTGTTCGAAGGTGGCCAGTATTTCCTAGCAGCAGCAGGCTTATATATGAGACCTTGGAAGCCAAACTTCGTCCCGGAGAAGGAATCCTTTACTCAAGTGCTGGTCTGGATTAGACTTTTCTCTCTCCCAATAGATTATTGGGGATTGAATGCCCTAAAGCAAATAGGGGATAAGCTAGGAACCTTTGTAAAAGCTTCAGAGGCAACCATGCAGAAAATATATACCACCTATGCCAGAATCTGTGTGGAACTGGATGTGTCAGGCGCACTACGTGAAGGTTTGTGGCTTGAGTACAAGGACGAGGAATACTTTCAGGCTTTAGACTATGAGAAAATACCTTTCAGGTGTCGGAAATGCCACGAGCATGGACATCTGGTAAGGAACTGTCCAATGAACAGAAAGGAGGAAGAAGAAGAGAAAATACAGAACAACAAAGACAAGAACAACTTCACCAAACCAAAGAACAGGCAGCGCGCCAATAGAAGAAGGAATGCTAAAGGAAATACAGAAAGAAACTACTTCAGTAACCCCTTTGACATCCTAGACCTGGAGACTGACTCGGAGGAAAAGCAGAATATACCTAATGTGGAGGCAGGGCAAGAAGGACAGGAAGAACCTACAGGAGAAGGAACAGCAGAAGGGGCATTCACTGGTGAAATCCACATGCAGGATAGAACAACAGAAACGGACAAAGAAACAGAGATGTTAACAAGTGAAGCAGGGAGTGAGGATCTGGAGCTCGAAGAAACCCTAGCTATGGAAGGGATGGACCTTACGGCGCTTGTAGAAAGCTGGAGAGCCAAAGGGATTGAGGCAGTACCGGAGGAAGAAATTAGGAAGGTCAATGACCTCTTCATAGCACGACATAAGGCAGTAATAGAGAAACAGAAGAGAAAGTTAGGCATAATCAAAGGAAGCATCCCACACTACAAAGCAATACTGGGAAAAACCTCTGGATTGAGGCACAAACGCCGCAGAGACCGCAAGTCAAGCGGAGAACACCTGCAGGAGCTTGGAGAGATGCTGATCAACGCAGGTAGGATAAGGCATCTAAGTGATTATCCGTCCTTCCAACTAATTGTTTAAATATGAAGATAGTTTCATGGAATGTAAGAGGGATAAACAGTCAGGCCAAACAGAGGATTCTGAAGCGGCAGATGCAAAAATATAACCCGGATATGTTGTTTCTACAAGAGACCAAATGCAACAGAGCTCTCATAGATAGGCTACGAGTTAAGTTAGGAAGAAACTTTGAAGTTTTAGAGATCGAAAGCAAAGGGCGAGAAGGAGGCTTAGCTACCTTCTGGGATACAAGAAGATACCAGATTATAACAGCTGAAGTAAGCAAAAACTACTTGGCACTGGAAGTGCAACCTACAGGTAATTCTAAATCTTTTATATGCATCAATGTCTATAGTCCTCAGAAGTTAGAATACAAGATCAGTTTCTTAGCGTCTTTAACCAAATTCATAGATAGGCACCCTGTAGCTAAATTCATATTGGGGGGAGATTTCAACATGATGACCTCACTCCTGGAGAAAAAAGGAGGCCTCGGAAAACTAAACAGGGATGGGGAGGCCTTCATAAGTTTCATTGATAATGCAAGAATGGTAGATGTATACCCTAAGAGCGGTAAATTCACATGGAACAATAGAAGGGGGGGCGAAAGGCTCATATCCTCCAGACTGGATCGTTTCTTAGTCTCGGAAAGCTTAATTTTAGATGGCACGGTAATTGAATCGAACATCCTCTCAAGTGGAGGGTCGGACCACTGGCCGATCTCACTAGTTGTCGAGCTGTAGGGGAACCCTAGAAACAAACCCTTCAGGTTTGAAAAGTTCTGGATAGAACACCCTACCTTCCTCACAATGGTGGAAAAATGGTGGTCAGAGCCTTTAGGTGAGGAAGGCTCCAAAATATTCAATCTTCAAAAGAAATTAAAAAACATCAAAATGAAATTGAAGGATTGGAACAAAACAGTTTTCGGAAATATATTTTAGGAGAAAGCTATCATCAAAAATAAGCTGGAACAGATTCACAAGGATGGGGCGGCAGGTTGCAGAGATGAGGTTACCAGTGAACAGGAAAACGAGCTTACTCAACAATGGCACAACAGATGCAAGCAGGAAGAATCTTTATGGAAGAAGAAATCAAGAATCATTTGGTTGAAGGAAGGGGAGAAAAATACCAAGTTCTTCCATAGATCAGCCATGGACTACAGAAGTGCCAACAAAATCCTAGAATTAAAAAACAGTGAGGGAGAGCTCCTCAGAAACCACAATGAGATTTCAGCCTCCCTTTCGGATCACTTTAGCCTCATAGCGCAAGAACCAGGGATCAATAGAGGGGAAGCCATCAAAGAAATCACCAATGTTATACCCAAATCCATCATAGAGGATTAGAACTGGGCCCTAAGAAGAACAATTACCATGGAAGAAGTTGAGGAGGCAGTCAGGAGTATGCCCAGCGACAAAGCTCCTGGACCGGATGGATTTACCATTAACTTCTATAAAGCCTGCTGGAACATTGTAAAGCACGACATATGGGAGATTATGGAAGACTCAAGACGATCCAAAACGATCCTAAAATCTCTAAACTCTACCTTCATTGCTCTTGTACCCAAAGTGGAAGAAGCTAATACACCAGAAAAATTCAGACCCATAGCACTCTGTAATGTAATCTACAAGATCATTTCTAAAGTCATAGCTAATAGGCTGAAGGCGATCCTCCCAGGCATCATCTCGCAAGAACAATCTGGCTACGTGGAAGGTAGGAAAATTCTAGACAATATTCTGCTAGCTCAGGAGATGATTCACTCTCTTCATTCGCGGAAAGAAGCTGGAATGCTGATGCAGTTAGATCTTTCCAAAGCTTATGACAAGGTAAGCTGGTCTTACCTGGAAGCGGTTTTAGAGGCTTTTGGTTTCAGTAGACAATGGATCAAATGGGTTTTAGCCCTTATTAAATCTCCTAGATACTCTATCCTTGTGAATGGCGCCCCCTCAGCCCCCTTCAGCCCTTCCAGAGGCATCAGACAGGGAGACCCTTTATCCCCTTTCCTGTCTGTCATTCTAATGGAGGGCCTAAGAAGATTAATTGCCAAGAAGAAAGCAGAAGGTCGAATTAGAGGTCTGCAACCCATCAGATCCTGTCCAGCCACAACTCATCAACAGTTTGTGGATGAAACTATGTTACATGGTACCCCAACAGTTAAAGAAGCTTTAGCCTACAGAGACATCCTCAATCTTTTTAGCAAAGCCTCGGGGATGGAGATTAATTTCTCCAAATCCACCATATTCTTCTTCAACACGCATCAAGCTATCCAATCTCATCTATCTAGGCTCCTGGGATTTAAAATTGGCTCCTTACCTTCAAGATACCTTGGTTCCCCCCTAACTCTCAAACCGTGGCAAAAGGTTTATTGGGAGAAAATCCTAGCCAGCATGGAAAGGAAGTGCAAACATTGGACTAACAGGGCTCTGAATTTTGCAGGTAGATTAATACTAACAAAAGCGATTTTGCAGGCCATCCCTCAGTATATGCTATCAATTCTTCCTGCTCCGAAAGGTATCTTAAATCAAATGAGAATCATCCAGCGCTCCTTCTTATGGAGTGGAAACAGTGAAAAGAAAAAATGGTCTTTAGTTGCCTGGCAGAAACTGTGTAAACCTAAGGACCGGGGGGGGCTAAATCTGGTTGATGCCTCAATGGTAAACAGAGTCTGCGGAGCCAAGATATGGTGGAAGTGGGTCTCTGACACGAGCCTACCTTGGGCCATTCATTGGAAGGATAAGTACAAGCCAAATAGCACCAATCTAGAACTCGTAAGAATGCAGGATGCCCCCAATGGTTCGCCAATTTGGAATCATGCCCAAGACAACAAAAGCATTGTCCAGGACTATAGCTTCTGGGAAATGCGAAATGGAACCCAAGCACTCTTCTGGGAGGATGCTTGGCAGCAGTCCCCGAAGCTGGACACCCCTCAACTCCTACCCCTGAAGCAACACAATCAAAATGAGGGAAAATTCAAAGTCAATCATTACTGGAACCCTACCAGTGAAGACCCGGATTGGCAGGAATGGACAGTTTTCAACTCCACCCACAACGAAGACATGCAGGAAACCATTTAAGCTTTAAATCAACAAATCTCAAAAAGAAAAATCCGAATTGCTGTTGAAAATGATAAGCTTAGATGGGGTCCAAAAGGCAACGGTGATTTTTCCCTGAAAGAAGCCAGGAGCATCATAGAGGGGGAAGAACAGCCTGATATAATGCCATGGGCAAATAAAGTTTGGGACAGTCTGCAATGGCCGAATGTTAGAACTTTTCTATGGCTTCTGATGCAGAAGAGAACTCTAACTTGGGAAAACTTATTGAAAAAAGGGTTCAGGGGGCCTTCTAGATGTCCTATGTGCATAGAGGAGGCGGAAACAATGAATCATCTTTTTAATTCCTGTGAGTGGGCTTCCCAACTTTGGCACTGGATGGAAAATATTCTTGGAGCTTCTGATCGGAACAGGGACTCCATTCAGGAAACCATCCTCAACTGGAGGAGAAACTTCTCGAGAATTCGAAGAGTGGAAAGTATCTGGAAATGTGCTCCAGGCTTCATCGTTTGGACAATATGGAAAGAGCGAAATTGGAGAATTTTCAAGGAGGAAGTAAGAAACATAGAATTTGCAAAAGAATCTATAACAATGAACATCAAACAGCTTATACAGGCAAAATGCAGGGTAGAGTCAAATGAAAAACCCACAGATCAGGACTTACGCATTTTAAAGGTGTTCCATTTAGAGGCCTCCAGCAATCGACCGACTGGGGGGAACAGATCGCAACCTTCATTGCAACTCCTCAGATGGCAATGCCCACCAGAGGGTGGCCTAAAATTGAATTTTGACGGGGCTTCGAGGGGAAACCCAGGCACGGCAGGTATCGGAGGAGCCATTCGCAATCAGGCTGGAGAAATCTTCCACATATACTGTAGGGCTCTGGGAGAAAGCACGAACAATGAAGCAGTGTTTGCTGCGCTTGAGCAAGGTTTAAAAATTCTAAGAACCATCCGACGAGGGAATGTAATAGTAGAGGGGGATTCATCCTTGGCAATCATTGCGGCTAAACGCCTACAAGCAGGCACAAGAGTCAGTAAGGCCACCAAACATTGGAGATTGGCCAAAGCCACGGAGAGTATAGCGGAGATAATTGCAGAAATGAGAGGCATAGTCTTCCAAACCGTAAGAAGAAAAGCGAATGGGTTGGCAGATTTCTTGGCAAACCATGGTGCTGACAACCCGAACAAAATTATGGACAGCTATTGGTAGGAGGTAGACTACCCAATCCTCAAGGTGACATGTGCACAGCTGGCAGAGAAGGACTTACTCCAGGCCGACCCAGACTAGCTGGTGACGGCTTCGGGTGGCGGTACCGAAATTTTGAAGAAACCGGTAGAAGTAGTAATAATCACCAAGGCAACGGAATGACAGGACATCTCTGGCAGTGGAAATCCTGGCGGCGGCAGGTCGGCCAAACGATTGATCATTACAAATCGAGCCACAGAACTTACAGCACCAGCAAGATCAAAATCAAAACACTTGGAAGGGATCCGTATAGCAAGGCATCAATAACATTTATGGTGATATCGCAAGTGGCGGGGTGGATCGAGGCATCGCATGCAGGCAAACAGGGCATTTCAAATACCACTCTCTACCATAGAAACCGAGCAAATTTACAGTACACATGGCACAATGTCAATTGGTTTCTGAGCAGCCACTTTCACTCCAATTTGACCTGCAACGGCCTTGCTTGTGCGAACCTCAATCAAATTTATTGTCATAGTACTCCCACCTCCAGCAAGATTAAGACCAACCTCATGAGGATTCACAAGCGAAAACACTATAAAGCAGAGGGTAATTACCCTGTTCTCTCCGCAGCCTCTTCTCATAGTGTCGAGAACGCAACCGTGAACGGTAATTGCAGTAGGTGGGAGGAGCACAGAAAATTAGAGATGGATGCGGAAGGGTGCCGTTGTGCTGCTGCAAATCGGGACCTTCAGGAGGCGAAGAGAGGCTATGAAACCCGAACAACAACTAAGAACAAAAGAAAAGTTGCTAAACTGGAAGCCAAAGCCAAGCAGGAGGAAGAAGGGCGAACGGAGGAGGAGATTGCAGAGGAGGTGAATTGGTTGCAGGACCCGGGAACCCCCTCGAAAAGGGCAACTCAGTTTGTTAGAACGAAGGCAGAGAGCTGGCGGACCAAGACTCTCATCGCCAAAGCTCTAGAATTGATCGAGAAGGCGAAGCAGCATATTGTGACTGAGGTGAACCTCATGAAAGCTCAAATGGCAAAAATAATTGACTACAACAGCTCGCTGGATGGCTGAATCTCCACTGTGCATGAGGCTATTCAAACAGTCAACAGGAAGCTGACTCTGCTCATTAGGTTACTAAGAGATACTGTAAACCAAGCTCCCGTGAATCTGCAGCCTGCCACAACTGAGGTGCAGGAGAACGACTCCATTGAAGCCATGCAAGCAAAGGTGGACCGTCACGTTCGGGAGATAGGGCTGGACACCATCAGCCAAATGGGCAAGTATATCTAGGGTAGTCCCTATGTTTTTTACTTCGTCTTTCTTTATGTTTCAGCCTTAGTCTCTCTTTGTTTCTGTCATGAACTGTAATGTCTCTGTAGTTTCAG